>CAJNIZ010002543.1:0-25874 GCA_905231905.1 Symbiodinium pilosum
TTGGGTTTTGGGTTTTGGGTTTAGGATTTAGGGTTATAGAAGTTTGCAGGGTTTGGGGTTGGGTTTGGGATTTGGGTTTGGGGCTTGGGGTTTAGGGTCTAGGATTTAAGGTTTAGGGGTTAGGGTTTAGGGTTTAGGATTTAGGGTTTAGGGTTTAGGATTCTCGAGTTAGGGTTTAGGGGTTCAAGGTTTAGTGTTTGTTGGTTTGGTTGGGGGTTTCCAAAATTAGTAAGGCGTACGTTTGCGGGGTTCCTATAATGAGGATTATATATATATATATTGGGATTTTTATTGGGGCCCCCTATTCATGGAAACTACCAGTCGGTAAAATGCGCATTCTGTGTTTTTAGTGTTCGGTGTTTTAGGCCAATGCCCGCTAGAGCAATAGCTCCTTCATAGGGAGTAAATCGGACCTGAATATACCTGGAATAGTCCTTTGAGGTACACTAAACCCTACAACCAATTATTGTGTGGGGGATCGACCCACGAGGTGTTCGATTTTTTTTGCGTTTCAGAGCCTGCAGTCTAGCAGAACTTTGGGCGCGGCTTGTGATTCTTGGTCAGCAAGTCATCCCAAAACCCTAATGTAGATCCCTGATGAATAATACCCTTCCTTTTGAGGGCCTTAATCTTGGGATATTACAATCCCCATTAAGGGGAGGGGGTTTTATTTTAGCGCTGGGATCCCGTTGTTGTAGTCATATGAATTTGAATATAAGTAAAGGCTCCTTGTCGTTGGGGTTTGTGCAGCCAGAATAACGCGCCCCAAACCCTAAACCCTACCTTCATTTGCGCAGGCGAGTAGTGTTTGGGTGGTGGGTTTGAGCAGGGGGCTCATTCTACTGTTCTTACCCGGAGCATCCAAATAGCCCAAAGTAGGTACCAGTTATAGACTTTAGGCCCCAAGTAGGTATCATTATTTGGGCTTAGACTTGCTTTACTATTAGTCCTGAGTTTGGTAGTCTGTGTGTGTGGCCTCCCCAGAGGAGCTATCCAGCTATCCATCTTGGGAAACAAAACCCTCATTTACCTTAAACCCCAAACCCCATTTTGCCTTGGGCCAGGGAAGGTTCTGAGACCAAGCAAGGTTTAATGTAGGGGGTTTACTTTAACTTGAACATGTAGGAAGGTGCTTTACTATCAGGGCTGTTCTCAAAATCATGAGCCCCTTTTGGGTTTGAATCATATTAAATACGTCACCTCGTATTTAGACCTATATACCATTATATACCCTAAACCTTGAACCAACATGGGACCCTGATTTTGGGCGCGACCAATCTGCAGAGAAACAGTAGGAGGAGAGTGTAACATGAATCAGGCATGTGTAGTGTTTTCACTTGTTCCTTCCAGTGGTTTGTCTGTGGTCTTTAGGGTTTAGGGCTTAGGCTCAGGGGTCTTGCTGCCCTAAAATACTTCTAGCTGACTTTAAAAGTTTGGTGTTTAGCGTTTGAGGTTCAGGCCACAGGCCAGAATCTATGGAGCCAAGCGGAAGTCCGTCATTTTTTTTGCCGAGGTGTGAAAAGCTTGAAGCTCGTGATCAGGCTGGGAAAGCTAGGTCGGTCAAGGTTACCTTTTAAGTCCGCCTCTAATCGTTTCAAACGTCTGCAGGGGTTCGCAATGTCCTTGAGTTTATGAATGAAGGCAGCCTGTCAGTTCATGATGATCATGGTCAGGGACATATCCTGCAAGAGAGCTAGCATGATTCATAGAGTTTCTTAGAGATGCTCATGCAGAACATCATTGTCCGTCCGCAATTCGACCCCCTAGGATACACACGCCCCTCCAACACATAATTTTCTCAAGTCCGACCCTCAGGTGTTACTGTAATCACTGATGAGGGAAGAGCTTCCCAAAGCTAGTCCCCTATCAGGGCGGGTTCCCTATACTGGTAGGGTTTAGGGTTTAGGGTTTAGGGTATAGATATTAGTTCCCCCTTGCGGAACAGCGGTGGCAACTTTACATATGCCTGGCACGCTTTCGTGTGCGTAGAGTTCATTGTTCTCGGATGTTGTTTGCCATCGCAGCACATCTACCTGCTTGCCCTAAACCCTAAGCCCTGAACGCTAAGCCCTCAAACCTACACCCTAAAGCCGAAGCTAACGGTTCAGGGGTTTGGGGTTCGGGTAGTTTCCCCCCGTAAGTTTTTAAGTCAGATAGAAATATCTTTGAATCTGTAGACCGTCCTCCCTACAGGCAGCCCGGTCTCCTGAACTTGCGGTTTACGGTTTAGGGTGTAGAGTCAGGGTGTAGGGTTTGGGGTATAGGGTTTAGGGTTGTACATGTCAAATCTGACGCTTAGAAGTTCATAGGCGGTTGGAACTGGGGTTATAAAACTCTCAAAGCGGGTCTCTCCAGCAAGATCAAGTCAGAACCTTTTCGTGGGGACTTCAACCACGCCTCCCTCATCCTCAATCCCGAATCCATGCCTCTCATCCCTGAACCTTAAACCCAACTGCCAGGCCTCACGCTTTGAGCTCGAAAATGCAAGTCAGCTGCAGCTGCTGCTAGACGAGGCTCTGGCGCAAGTGCGGGAGAGGGGTTCAGGGTTTAGGGCTCTTGTGTGCGAGAACCGTATAGAAGCAAGGTTGAGGGCTTAAGGATAAAGCCGGCATTCTCGGACAAAAAGGGTTTCATTACACAGACACGTGGGCAACCTAGGTGCAAAAAGTATGCGGGACCTAAACCCTCTTGATTTTGGTGTTTGGACCAAACCTTAAACCCTAAACCCCAAACCCCTAAACTCTAAACTCTAACCCACCCTGAACCCCATAAACCCTAAACCCCAAACCCCTAAACCCTAAACCCCTAGGGTTCTGCTACAAGCAGGAAATAAGCCAGGCTGATGGAGAGAACTCCCATGCCACCTTTAGGGCGCCAAATCCTAGGAATGAGAGGGTATAAGGATTTGCGGTATAACGATTTAGGGTTCAGGGACTTAGGGTTTAGGGTTTAAGGGTTTAGGGTTTAGGATTGAGGGGTTTAGGATTCAGGATTTAGGGTTCAGTGCTTAATGGTTGAAAGTTCATGTTTCAGCATTTAGCCCCTCAATCCTAGACCCTGAGCGCATTAAGGTTCAGGGATACGGGGCTAGTGCTTAGAAGGGTTAGAGATAGGTTGCGAGATATACCCACAAGTAGTACCCCTCCTTCGTACATGCTTAGACGTTGGGGTCTAGCGGGTTGTTGCATCTACAAGAAGAATCCAGGTCGTGCGACACAGCTACAGCATATCCATTTTTGCTTCCGGATTCCCAGGCTATTTTGCAGGAGGGTGCGCGCTGGTGCGCAGGAACATGATAGTAGTTTGTCTAGGCCGAAGCCACAGTAATTATCCCCCAGAATCCCGATGAAGTTATCAAACTACAATTGTAATCCCCTAAACCCAAGGCCTCCTATTCTCATCGATTGGGTCCTGCATTTTGTCCTATGTCAGTTCATGGTAGGTGGTTTTCGGGACGGGTGCATCAAGGTCAGTTACTGTAAGATATCAGTCTTTACAGGCTGTAGGGTTTCGAGCTGATAGTATCTAGGGAAGCGTTATGATTATGACAACAAAACAATGGTAATGATAATGGCGATACTCATAGTGTAGAAGTCCCAAAAAAGGAGGTATGAACATTCTTGCTGAAAGTGTCACATAAGGGCCCCCAAGCCCTATTGTAACTGCTTTGTTCGGCCCCTTCAATACGTTGGTGCAAGCATTCGGCTCTTTATACGAAAGTCCCCTAAGGCTCCAAATAGCCCACTGAGGGTAACATGTATAGATGTTGGGGCCCAATGCAAGCCTGGACCCCCTAGACTTGGAGCCCAACCCTAAGGGTCCAAGGACCTAAATGATGGGGTTTTGGGGCCCAAATACCGCTAATATTATAGTATTTGGGCACTGAAACCCTATTATTGAGTCCCTGGACCCTTAGGGCAAGGGTTCCATTCTAAGGCACAACTTCCAAACCCTCGGCTTCCTAACCTGTAGCCGTCAGAGCGGCTTCAAGGGTAATACCGTAGAAACTTAAGTCTTATCCCCCTTATACACCTACAGGAAAACACGCTTTAGGGCTTAGGGTTTAGAGTTTAGGGCTTGGGGTTAAGGGTTTACGAACAACGCATTCGAAGCATTAAGGCCCAACATTACAGTGCGTCTGAAGCCCTACATACGCACAGTTCCCATGTTGTTCTTCATGTTCTTGCTGATGGTTCTGCATTCCCTACATCCTACACCCTTCACTTTAATCTTTAAAAACTGCGTCTGAAGCCCACCAGCCTTTGCAAACCCTAAACGTAAACCATAAGCCCCTACACTATGCGTCTTCCGGGCAACTGCGGGAGAGAGAATGTCTGTGTTGCAGGAGCAGCAATTGCGGCAAAACCTCGAAGAGGACCTGGCTTTGGGTTTAGGGTTATCCCTAAGGGTCCATGTACCCAATAATTGGGTACTTGTGGTTTTTGGTAATAGTACTTATAGTGCAGGTTTTGGATAGGTATGATTATGAGGTACTTGGACCCTAGATGAATTGGCTTGAAGCCAGACAGCCAAAACCAAGAAGCAGTTTATGGCTCAGGTCTGCATGTTCATGTTTTAGGGCTTTTGGGTGTAGGATGCTGAGGGTGTGGGAAGTAGAGTTTAGGGTTTAGGTGTTCAGAGCACAACCAAACTCTGTAGTCTAGGAGCCCGCTTTGGAGCCTAGATGTTTGTGCAACAGCCATTCACCAATGGTTGCCCTAAACCCCAAGCCCCAAGCCCCAAACCCTCTTACCTGGGCTCAAGGCACAAGATTAAGGGTTAGAGTCCTAGGTTGAGGGGTTGATTCGTTGGATGCTCAGAATCATGCATGACCCTAAGTCCTTCATACCACTAGGTGGGCCCCCACCTTGCAATAGTGTTATAATATGAATATAAGAGGACCCCAATATAGTTACCATTATCTTGCAGGGTGGGCGGTCCGCCTAAGTTATACCTTGGGGCATCATGGTATTTTGGCATAGTAAGGTCATGCTGGATTCTTAGCATCAACATGTGTGCGGGTTTGGTGGGATTCAGGGGGCCTTTCGCTATACTGCTCTGCAGCCACGCGCCTGCTAACAGCGGGATGTTGCTCGCGCTTCAGCTACTTGCCATTACTGGCAAGTTTGCCACACATGGCCGTGGGGGAATATGCGACGCGCTCCGGGTCGGATATGGCTTCGGCGATGTATAAGACATACTCTAAACTCCCTAATGGGGTGTTAAATAGGGGATTATATAGGGGATTACTATAGAGGTTATCAAGGGGGATACTCGGAGTTTAGGCTATGGCTCATATGGACCAAACCTGCAAGGCTGCTCAGAGGTGTGCAGTGCTAGGAAGAGACCTGGAAAGGGCTTCCCTCAGAACCCCAAATTAGTGGTACCGTGAAAAGGAGGTTTTTGTAGGGGTTACATAAGGCTTAGGGTTTTAAGGATTAGGGTTTAGGTAGTAGGGCTTAGGGCTTAGGGGTTTCCCAAAATTAGAAGTATTGTTCTGGGGATCCTAAAACTAAGGATTATAGTATTTGCGGGTTTATATTGGGTTCCCCCTATGTTGGGAAACAACCATTTGTTAGGGTCCCCTTAGGGCCTTCCCCCTTTAGCACAGCGTGGCGGGGTTGCTGGGAGAGCGTGAAGCTGATGTTCGGAGCTGGTTGGGAGTCCAGAACCCAAGCAGTTCATGCCTAAACCAACGTGAGATCCAAAGCTCCAAACCTCTGAGATCTTTGTCAAAGTCTTGTACAGATGGGGCGTAGCTTGGAATAAATATAACCCCTAATATAAACTTACATATAATATAACCCCGACTAGAACCCCTACATAAATATACCCCCTAGCTTGGACTAAGAGGACGCAGATAGGACTAATGGGGCGAGAACTCCTCACACGTTTGGGCTAATGGGGCGTAGCTTGGACTAATGGGGCGATGATGAACTAAATCAGGACTCCTCATACTCTTGGACTCATGGGGCGTGCCCTGGACAAATGGGGCGTGTCTTGGATTAACGGGGCGATGATGGACTAAATCAGAACTCCTCACGCCCTTGGACTGATGGTGGGGGGTACCCTGGACTGATGGGGCGGCGGCGGCGACTGTACATTTACATCAGAACTCCGCATACCCTTGGACTGATGGGGCGTACCCTGAACCAATGAGCCGCCCTGCCAACACCCAATAGCAAAAGTCTGACGAAACTTGAGGGGAGCCAACTACCAATTTCACTATTTGGGTCATATTGGGGTTATATTAAGGTTATATTGGGGTTATAGTAGGTTTACATTGTAGTGCATACTCGCCATGTACGACAAACGGCAGTACTGAAGACTTGTCAGATGCAAGCATAGAATCCTGCCCCTGCCAGCCCATCCGCACTCGTTCAAAGCATTAGTTTCCATAACACGGCGCGAGAGGATCGCACAACAACCCAAGTTGGAAGTGAACCCGTCTGGAAAACGCTATACTGAGACCCCAAACCTTGAAACATAGAACCTAACCCTGAGCCCTAAAACGAACACTTTAAACATCCAACCCCACATCCTGAAATCTGGAGACTGAATCCTAAAACCTGAAACTTGAACCCTATTACTTAGGCCAAGTCCCACATCCTCAGCCCTAAGCCCTAAAACCTAAACCCTTCCACCCTCAGCCCTAAACCCTAAACCCTTAAGCCTAAGCCCCTAATTAAACCCAAACCTTAAACTTTCAAGCCTTAAGCCCTAAGAAATGGTGTAAAACTTGAAGCTTGAAGCCCAAACCGTAAACCTTCAACCTTACAGCCTGAACCCGAAACCCCAAAACCCTGAACTTTAAAACCCTACATACCCTATCAGCCCTACCCATCTATCCTATGTATATATATATATATATGCGTATGTATGTATGTATGTATGTATGGTATGGTATGGTATGGTATGGTATGGTATGGTATGTATGTATGTATGTATGTATGTATACACACATAACCCATCTAACTCTCAGTCAACACCCTGTAAGCCCTAAACCCTGAACCCCTAAACCCCTCCTTGGGACTTAGCTTGGACCTTAGACCCTTAACCCTTTGGGGTTCCCTTATATTCCTATAGTAGGCACCTAAGGGTTAACCCTCAGTAGGGGTCCTAAGTGCCACGTAGACCCGAAAAGGAGATTTCAGCTCTGCGCGCTTTGCGTGGTGGTGAGCCTCTTCCCGATGCAGCCTCTGCCTCAGCTGCGCGCATTTTGGTGGTGTTCCGGAAATTAGGGTTTAGAGTTTGGGGAGGAATTAGGCTTTAGGGTTTAGGGTTTAGGATTTTGGGTTTAGGGTTGTGTGTATTCTAAGGATATATAGGGTGTACAAAAAGTAGTGTCGTTTTTTGGGTGCGTCCCGATCGTAGGACTTGAGGGGTCCCCATTCAGAGAATATGAGTTTGGGTTTGCTGCTAGGTGCCTGGGTACATCCCTATATGACTCACAGCTTTAGGACTTTTGGAGTTTAGGCTTTAGGGCTTCAGGTTCAGGGTGTAGGGTCTAGGGTTTGGGCCAGTAAGTTCCAAGTTCATGTTTAGGCTTTGCCGGGTTTTGAAGTCTACGCTTTAGCAAGGGGAGTAGGGTACAGGATTCCGAGTTCGGGGTTTGCTTTTGAGAATTCAAGCTCTAAGATTCAGGGAAGCCTCCTTATCTTACAAGGAACCCCGTGAAACCTCCTTCTCATCCTCTTACATGTATATATATATATGTGTATATGTGTATAGATATATGTAGCGGGTTCCACTGTGTAATCTGAGAGGCCCCAAACCTCTCTAAGGCCAGAATTTTTAGGGTGGAGGGTTTTAGCGTTCAGGCTTCTCAATCCATCGGTTCTGGAGTCCCCAGAAATATGCTCCTGTCCTGTAGCTTCATGTGCGTGGGGCACCCATTTGAAAATCTTCTTGACGCTTCATGGAGATGAAGGTACCCGTATGTTAGTTCAGAAAGGAAAAATTGCAGGCGCTAATCTGGGGTCTAGGGTTTGGGCATAGGATGTTGCTTCTAATTGTGTGATTCCCCCGTGTTTTCGTTTCTTGGGTTCTTGTGGTCAGAGACAGTGAAGGATGTCTCGCAAAAAGTCTGGTAATCCTTGGGCGGGGTCTCTGCATTCCCTGGAGTTGTTAGAGGGGTCCTTTTTGAACTGTTGTTTATAGGGGTTCCTTGGCGCCTTGCAGGGAATGCCCAGGAAGACTTGTGTTGGAGGTGATAAGTGTGTAGTCATTCAAAAGCAGATGGCGCTTTAGAAGCCTAGCACATTTGGGGAATTCTCAAAATTCGTCAGATAATATGCATGAAGGCGGCCCTTACAATCCTCCTCAAACACCCATAAATGCCTAGGGTGCCTAAGGGCCTCCTGTTTTGAGAATTTTCTAAACACAAAACCCTAAACTCCGGCCTTTTTCGAGGTTCCTCAACGAAGCCCTCCATTGAAGCCTGTTTTGAAGAAACTCCTTTAAATCCATGCGCTACTTTCAAGGCCATTTAGCTTGATTCCCGCCCCGGCCCGGCCCCTAAGGAGGCTTGAACTTTAGGGACATATAAGCTAAAGGCGAAACTCCTTCAAGGGGGTTATATAGGGGATTATATACGGGACTACTACAGCGGTAATTAAGGGGGATACTAGGCGTTTAGACTATGGTTCATATAATGTTTCATACCACAAGACAAGACAACATGCTGTGTTGTGGCGATCCCTGGATAGAATGGGGTTCGGGTTTCAGGGTACGGGCTTTAAATGGTTTTGGTTCCCTAAACCCTAAACCCTAAAGGGACAGGGTGGAGCATCCTAGTTTTGTAATCGTACTTGTCAATCTCAACGTCGTGATGTATGGGACTTATTAACATGCCAGTTCCACCACAACGCGCCTATGTGCCAAACTAGAACTTGGGTACCCTGCTTCCAGCACGCCTCTTCTAACTCCGTAGTTACTAGTACCACTAGCGTCTTGATTTGCCATAGGGTTTGTTTTGTAGGGTTTTGAGGGTTGTGGGGTTTATAGTCCCCCTTAAGTAGATAGAATTTGGCATTGGGTATTTCATAATAAGATCCCCATATACCCCATATTCTTTCTACCTAAGGGGGACTAAAGATTCCCATTGAATTTTGCATAATCCTTTCCCTTCGGTTCTCCATGAACGGCTCATCTCCCAACCCCTGAAACCGCAACCCTTCGCGCTCTTAACCCTTACTTTACCCTAAACCCCTAAACCCTAAACCCCTAAACCCTAAACCCAGAACCCATGGTCTTGTCATCCCAAACCCTTAATCCTTGACCCTAGAAGCCCAAACCCTAAACCCGAAGCCCTATATCTTAGACGTCCCCGTTGGAGAGGAGTGCCCTAAACCCTAAACCCTGTATACACCTAGTCCCCAGGTTCTGTCTGCCGCCGACCTTGCTCAGCACATGAAGCATGGAACTCGCCCCTAAGGCGGTGGGCTACATAGGGAGTTCAGGGTTTATTGCTCAGTGTTTAGGGTTTGGAGGTTCAGGGGCATTAGGGACTAGGGAATCGTGGAGTTAAAGGGGTTTGGGTGTTGGAGGTTGGCTTTTAGGGCGAGTGCGGGAGCCTAAACACTGATCCACATGTTCCCTTTATGTACCCTAACCCTAAATCGTTCAGGGTGCGGATTTGGGCTTTACGATTTTTGGGGTTAGGGCTAGTAATGGGTAGATTTGCAACGGACTTTTTTTACATCTGATATCTTCAGGTCAAGCTATTGGGGTTTGGGGTTACCAAAATCCTCTCACCACTTGGGCTTTCAGGGTTAAGCGCCAGGTTTGTGCCCGACAGCTGGGGTGGTGGAGTGAATATTCACCCCGTTCCTGCCCCGGAGCACCCGTAAGCTAAGGGATGCAAGGGATATTGCCTAAACCCTAAAGGTATGTAGAATAATGGTCTTTTGGGCTGTTTTGAAGGGTTTTAGGCCATTATTCTACCTACTTTTGGGGTTTAGGTAGGGCTGAGGATTATGGAATGAATTCGGGGGTTCGGGTTGAGATGCTCTATGACCGCAAGGAGTTCCCATCTCCATGTTGGCTGCTGCCGCTGCGCGGGCATGTGGCTTGATAACCTCTACCAGCGCCCTGCCTTCTGAATCTTGGGTGTTTGTGGACGATTGCCTGCTGCCAGAGGCCGCCCATCCGCCAAGCTCAAATTGTTCAGACCTGCGCCTGGGATGATCCATGTGGGATTAAACACCCGTCCTAAAACTGTTGCCTTTGCCTTCGGCCCTCACCGGCAGAACATCTTGTTGACCTCGGTATCCCCCTGCCCCTCCCCACTTGTAGGGCCTAGCATTTCAAGGGACACCATCTGGGTAGCGGGATCAGGGTTCCGTTTCTTCTTAGGTACCATTACAGATAACACAAGCTTTTTTAATCGACCTACCTCGCCCCCAGAAGTAGGCTAGCGGTCAGACTTTGCGCTCTTTTTTAAGGGTGCTAAACCCTAACCCCTAAACCTTAAACCCCAAACCCTGTTACAGACCCTTCTCCGATTTCGACCACGCATTATGTGGCCTCATGTTTATAGGGTCTTGGATTCAACCCTAACCCCTGGATCTGCGGACTCAGTAAGAAGGCATAGCCATCACCAAGCACCATTTTAGGGTTTGGAGTTTAGGGTAAGTTGGACAACGGCGCAGTTACAGCAAGTTGTAGTTGGCAACTTACAAGGCTACACGCTCACACCCCAATGTTGAGTCACTTTGGCCCGGCTTTCAAACAATGATTGTATCGTTTAGGACTGGCTTCCGTATTCGAACAGTGCCTTTGAAAGGGAAGGCTTCTTCAGGCCAATTATGGAGCTTACCTAGGCTCATGGCGGCTGATCCTAATGTAGCTTCTGGCAAGGCTTTACCTTACAGGTTGCCTCACCACCCCCTCCTGCAATACCCGACCTTGCTCAAGGTTCTCCTTGGTTTAAGGCTGTTTTAAAGTAAGTTGGGAGGAATCTTGAACGCAGGTGACATAGAGGGGGATGGTTTATAGGGAAATTCATAAAGACTGCCCCATGTGTGTCGATGAGTTGCATAAGGGTTAGGGGAGCGCTGAACATTGCAGCAGTGTCCCTAGAAGGCTACATGGAAGTCTAGGATTTGGGCTTGGGGTTTAAGGTTTGGGTTTAGGGTTTAGAGCTTAGGGATTAGGGTTTAGAGGGATTAGGGTTTAGGGTTTAGGGAGTAGGGTTTAGGCTTTAGGGTTTAAGATGATGTTGTAGTTCATGTGGATCAGAGGTTCAAGGCCTGAAGCCTGTGCAGGCCCTCCTATGTAGTTCCTTTTGAAGTAGTATATTCTAATCCCTTACCAAAAAACATATAAAGGAGCACATAGGACCCTTGGGTAAGCCCTAGACCCAAGGATTTAATATGAGTCTGGAATGATGGTACATGTGCCGTCTAGGTCACTGTAGCAAGACGTTTCCCCGACGTGTTCCCCACGTCATATCCCGTGTATTCCATGTAGCTCCAACATCACACAAGGACCTTGCCACAGTCATGTCTGACTATAGGCTTCGCCACGTTATTTAATGCTTCGGGATAAGCTGCATAAATGACAAGAAGCAACTGCCAGGGGCATATCCACCCGAGCAAGCTCGCGCAACCGGCAATTTGGGGTTCCGAGTTCTGTGCAACCCGTGACAGAAATCATTATGCCCAGGCACTATAGGATGCAGGGATAAGTCTTCAGTACTCTTGTCTCTTGTCTGGGGCGTCGATGCTAATGCTGCCGAGTGATATTTCTATCATGACAGCAGCACTGATACCAAGCCCTCTACCCTAAACCTGAGGCCTTAGATCGAAAATCCTCAACCATCATCAAAGCAGTTAGACAGATTTCCCTAAGCAAGGAGTTCTTAGAGTTCAGAGTTTGCTGCGTAGTTGACCCTTTAGACTGGCCACGTACGTATGGCCCCACTCGGGGCTTCCACGTTTGGGGATAGTTGGGGTTATTAGATGACTTCTGCGTCGAATCAATATACTTTTGAAGCTCGGGGTTTTGTTGCAAGAAAGGAGCTTGCAAATCTTGGGCGCGCTAATTAGGCTTATTCTGCTCTCGCCTATGCCCTAAGCGCCCTGTTTAGCCTTTGAAGATTATGCCTTTGTTTTCACGTTTTCTTTGGCGCGGTGAGACGAGTCAGGGCTTCGGATTAGGGTTCATTTTAAGCTTTTTTGGTGCGATTCGGCCGTATTTCTGTACGTTGGGCCATGGCGCAACACGCATGGGGCAGAAGTTTCATCAAACTAGTACTGTGTAAGAAAGGTCGAGATCACATCATGTGCCCATGTGATTGCTTCAAGGACCCTAAACCGCGAACCCTACACCCTAAAACCCTAAACCCTAAACCGCGTAGGTAATGTAGAAGCCTGAATGATGGGAAAGTCCTTACGTCACGATCCCCTCTAAGTCGCTCTTTTTTCCCCAGGATGTAGCCTTTGAAGACAACGGGTTTAGGGTTTAGGGCAGTGTCAACGAACTCTTGAGCCTGACTTGTCGTACGTTGCAGAACGAACTCTAAACCCCTACCTAAACCCCAAAAGTAGGTAGAATAATAGCCTGAAACCCTTAAAAATAGCCGAAAAGGCAATTATTCTACATACCTTTAGGGTTTAGGTAGCCCCCAAACCTTAAACTTCCCAAGGATTGTACGGGAGTATTTCCAGAAGCATCCGAAGAGGCGCCAAAAGGGGACCAGCACTTCGACAACCTACCATATGAGCCATAGTCTAAACTCCTTAAAGGGGGTTAATATAGGGAATTATATAGGGGAGTACTATAGGGCTTATTAAGGGGGATACTAGGAGGTTAGACTATAGCTCATATCACAAAACACAACCCTCACCCTGAACCCCAAACCCGGAACCCTGAACCGCAAACCCTGAACCCCAGACCTTAAATCCCGAAACCCAAACCCTGAAGCCTAAATTATGTACCTCCCAAAGCCCGTGGCACATTGCCCGCGCCCTTCGAGCAATGCCGCCTGGTTATGATGACGCGGAAGAAGGCGGCGAGGCGACGTTGAGCAGGTGCTCATTTTGTAGTAGCGTTTAGGGTTAATGATTTAGGATTTAGGGTTTAGGAGGATTCAAGATTTGTGAATTTAGGTTCAAGGGTTGAGGGGCCTCTCCCCCTTGAGTAAGCTGAGCTTATATAGGGGTCCTATAGGGTGTCAAAAGGATCCTCAAAATCCTTTCTTAATAGTCGGGGGTCCGGAGGTCTAGGTTTTGTCTTCGGCAAGCTCAGGGTCTGACGTTCAGCGCTTCATGGCCATATATTGGTTTAAGGCACGGTTTAGGGTTTAGAGCTTAGGGTTTTTTTTTTTTAAGGGTTTAAGGGAGGTAGGGGTTACATAGGGGTCTATACCCTAAAGTACTGCCACAGAGAGCCAGAGGGAAAAGAACATGAAAAGGGTTAACCCTAAACCCTTGGGTTTAGATGGAAACTGGGGGTTAGATGGATTGTGTATGTATGAAGCTAGTAAGAGGGTTTTTGTAACCTCCACACCAAAACACGGGACCCTATGAACATCATCATGATTCTAACGTGGCCCTGACTCTAATCCCACCTTTAACCCTAAACCCTACACCTCATACTACTGTAGGGGTTAGAATTGCCAGGATCCTCTTATGCTACAGAAACAGGTACTAAACACCCAGGTATTCTGGCTTAAAGAATGGATTTGCAGGGATTCTAGCGGTGTGGTGCTTTGAGATGCGTGCAAAATTGTAGGTTCATGGGTTCCAATTCGAGCACCTACTGATAAAAGGTTTAAGGTGTAAGGTTTAGGGCTTTGAGATGTTTAGGCTCCAGGGTTTAAGTTTACAATAGGATTGACGTGGAGGCTACTAAAGTGACATGGTAATTACATGACCTAACGCCAAGGTTCTTCAAGGACTATCTACGCCTTTGTTAACCCTAAAGCCTCAAGGGTCCAAGAACCCAACTAGCAAGGTTTTAGGGTACCTAAAGCCCCAATTTTGGGGCACTTAAACCCTCAGCGTCCCTTGACCCGGAACCCTGAACCCTAAACAACACAAAGTGACTTCACTCCTGGTACAGGAGGAGGATGAGGAAGTGGATCCCGTGATCTATGCCACAGGCGCGCTTAGGGTTAAGGGTTGTAGGGTTTAGGGTTTATAGTCCAATATAGAATATGGGGTATATGATCTTGTCACAGTATACCCAAAGCCATATTCTATCTACATAAGGGGGACTTTTGAGTTGAGAGGTTTAGGGTTTGGGGTTGAGAGGCCAGAGTTTTGGGATAAGGGACTTGCTTAAGGCCTTGGCTGTTTGAGGAATCAGGGCTTTTCAGGCTCAGGGGTCAGACTCTGAGTTTCGTAGGGTTTAGGGGATACGGGTTAGGGAAGGAAGAGCTACCAGGAGTGAAGCCTAGCGCCCAGGGCATAGGGCTAAGAGTTCGGGGTTTGGACCCCAAACCCTGAACCCGATTTGAGTTACCTCAACCCCCAAACTTAGGACCCTTTTTTATGGTCACATGATAGCTAGAGGGCCCTTATAAAAGGGGTTGGGGCAGTCAAAATTCTCTGTTCATTTCAGAACGTGGAGCGTGCATTTTGCTACCAGGTTGAAATGATGGATGGAGGAAGTCTTGCACCATCTACTCTATGCAATCCCAAAGTTTGGGATTGGGGTTTAGGCCTTTTACAGTTTAGGAGTTGAGGGTTGAACCTACTTAGGGAGGCGGTTACACTGAGATTTGCCTATAAAGGGGATGAACTACATCACCTGAGGGCTCTTCCCAGACCCCCCAAAAGGGATCTAAAAGATAGATCCCGTAGAACCATAGGGGTAATTATATGAGGATTCTATAGGGTTTATAATGGGTCTATATAGGGGATCTAATTTGTAGATCCATTCAGGGGTCTGGGTTTTGATCACCCGTACAGGACACAGCCACAGAGAATCCCCTGCCTAGGGTTGAGGGCTTAGGGCTGCAAACTCACCCCTTGAACAGCCCCGCGCGGTTTAAGGTTTAGGGCTTAGGAGTTCTAAGCTCTAAACCCTAAATTTTAACTCGTCTCCACGGCTTAAATTACACCCTAAAACTTCTTTCATAATCGGTTTTTGATAGTTTCCCCAATATAGGCCCCCAAATCTTATGATCCTTATGATGGGGAACCCAAAAAAAGGTACCCCTAATTTTGGGAAACCCCCATTTAGAATAAGCGGACCCTATCAGAGTCATATTCTGGTCATCGGTTCCTTACGAAGTGGGTTGGGGTACCTAAAAACCCCCTCATCACAAAACCCCAACCACATATAAGCGACATGTCATCCTTACATATCAAATCCTCAACCCTCAAACTCCTTAGATCCTCTCAACCCTAAATCCTCCTGCGCAGTATAAGCCCAATGGCCGCTGAAGAGGTCTTTTGAAAACATCGTGTCTCCAGTCACCTTATGAAAAACCAAGGAGCGCGAAGAAAACGAACGAATCGATGCGCCCGAGGCTGCGTTGGTCCAAGATGGACCGCGCGCCTGGCTGCCTACTGCCTGAAGGCAAGCGCAGCTTGCGGCGCAGACCCGGCAAAGGTCAGTCAGATCATGCATTTTTGCAAGATGGGTGACTATGAGCAGGACATGGAGAGTCTCTTGCTGGTGAAGCCCAAGCTGACCCTGAAGCACTCGGCAATGTACCATGACTACATCCAGGTGGCCAGCAAGCAAAGCCAGGCCCTTGAAGAGCTTCATAGCTGCAGCTTTCAAGTGGGTGGTTATCAAAATTATGGTCCCTTTTTAGGTACCCTAAATATTAGGTGCCGTATTATCATAGGGACCCAGAAAGGGACCATAATTTTGACAACCACCCAAGTGCATGTGCCGGGCAATTTCGTCGGCTCCTCGCGATTTGAGGAGAAGATGCCACGTCCCGCCCGCAACCCTTTCTCCGTAGTTTGCACCAGTATATGGGGGTTTCCCAAAATTAGGGGTACCTTTTTTGGGGGTCCTCATAATAAGGATTATAGTATTGGGGTCTATATTGGGGTCCCCCTATTTTGGGAAACTACCATATTGGCATCCTTCTTGTAAAGACCCTAAACCCTAGTTTGCATGCTATTTTCCATTACCCCTATGTAACAAGGAAACCCCGTAATCACACGACGCGCTTCTTCTGGGTAGCCCTGAGTCCGTGTTGTTGATGCCATGAGTGGACAGGCAAAGGCTGACGATACTAGTACCTTTCTTTGGCAGAATCCCATGCTTATTGTCTAAATTCCCTAGAAGAGGGTTATTTGAGGGATTATATAGGGTTTAGGGTTTGGGGTCCAACTTCCTTAAAAGGGGAGGGCACGACTATAGGGCGTCTTAAGGTGGATACTTGGAGTGTAGACTATAGCTCATGTATAATTATTGATCGTTGGGGTTTAGGGTTAAACCGGCTGTGGACTTGGGGAATGACTAGGGTTCTGGAGAATGAAAGGGTACAGAGCATAAATGCCCCAAAGCCCTTAACCTTTATCCCTAGATGCAATCAAGACTAGCAGTATGCTGATGATTATAAGCTACGCTGGCCCGAGGTGATCCCCTGAATACCTCAAACACTAAATCCGAAACCTTTCAACCTGAGAAGACCTCATACCAAACTTAGTCCCCAATCCCTGAATTATGCCATCCCTTTTTAGCTAAGCGGTGTATTTGCTTCCTGCTTTTGTTTATTAACTACTTTTTGGGGTGGATGTATTATATATATATACACATGACGCTACCATGGACAATTCAAAATGTACTCCTTCTATATAGGTTCGAGACATTTTGTACTCCCTGACCATTTTAATTGCCCAGATGTTCATTTTCATGCCCCCAACCTCTAAACAGTTTTGGCTCAAGCCTATAAGCCCAGAACCGCCTGAACCCCTAATCCCTAGAACCTAACCCATCAGACTTCAACCCTAAGACCCGAAACCCTAAACCCATGAACCCTGACGCCTAAAGCACCTTACTTTGCCTCAGTGTCCACTGGCACTGGTGGTAATGGCGAAGACATCGGAGAGCTTCTGTGGCCGGCCGGCGAGGTTCCTCCCAGGGAAAAGGTTTAGGGTTTAGTTTAGGGGCCCCACCCGACACCCTGAACGCTTTGGTTCAGGGATGAGAGCCTTGGGGTTCAGGGATTTCGGAGTCGGCCATGTAGGCATTGTCAGCACGGAGTATGATAGGGATTTGCTCCCCACCCTCCCTTAAGTAAGGATTTTGGGTTTGGAGTTCCACCTTTGACCCAGAAGACCATCAGTTTCAATGCAACTTGTCACAGTCAGATTCAGAACTCTAAGCTCTACACCCCAGGGTCCTGAAACAGAGGAGACGAGGGTCTCGGGTGGGGTTGGGGTTTAGGGTTTGCGGTGTAGGGTTTAGGGTTCAGAGTTGAGGCGTTAGGAGGCTACAGTGCTTGGGGTTTAGTTGGGGTTGCCTGGTTTAGCTGGGCAGATGAGCGAAAATGAAGCTAGAATCAGAACTGATTAGGAATTGCTCCGGAGGCATTTGGAATACCTGCTTGGCAATGCCCAGGAGGGGTTTTGGAGGTACTTTGTTAAGGGCTTGGGAAATGCGTCCTTCTACGAGTTCCTTGAACTTTGAACATCTTCACTTTCCTCCTTTCCTTATTGTGCTTCCTGTAGTATTTATAGTCACTCCTCATTCTCCCTTACCTGAGCAATTCAAAGTGACCTCACTCGACCTCACCCTAAATGCTGGTTCAAATAGGGTACCAAAACGGCCTTCAATTGGGAATTGAAATTATTCTAATTTACCTTGCATTTAAGCAGCATCCCACGGGTCCCCATTCCCCTTTATTGACAAAAAGCGACTACGTGTTTAATGATATTTTTCAACTCCCTTTAATGAGAGCCCCCTAGGCATCAACATTCCCTGCAGTACATCATGGTACTAGATTGAAGGGGTGATTATTTTTGGTGGTGGGCGGTGATTTTATTATCCAGGAATGGGTTATCACGGATCCTATTCTGAATTCCGGAAATTCCTGTGTAAAGGTGTCTCAGTTAGCTTAGGCCGCTGCATCCATGAGGATCTTAACAAAAGCGTAAGTACCTTCATCCCTGCAAGTCACTGTTAGTGGGTGGACACCTAGCCTACTGCATGGGGCTCTCGGGCAGCAAGGCTTGTGTCCCATGATCGCTGAAGGCATAGAAACTCTAAGCCCTATGAGACCTGAAGAAAAAGGGTGAAGGGTTTAGGGTTTAGGGTGCTCTAAAACCTATGAACCCTAAACCCTGACAAGCCCTAAGCCCTTTAAACTACAAGCCTTAAGCTCCACCAGTTGACCGCGTATCACCGTGTATGTGTTCTTCTGAAAAGTTTTAAATGTAAACTTCAGTTTGCCGAGCTGCGGTCGCACGTTCTTGCCCAGCATCCTGCATACAGATCGTGAATTGAAGCCCATTTGGGGTGTCAAGTGCTTGCTTGTAGCTGCGCACGGCCGGGATGGCCCCTAAACGGAAGCCTGTAGAATGGAGCGAGTCTACTGGCAGTGAGCTCTACAAGTCCAACGGAGGGAACAGTTGGACACATGTGGGGCGTGTGGATGACGAGCTCCCGGCTCTTGGTGGAAAAGGAGGTCTCTACTCTTCCGCTGACTTCAAGGTGGGGGCCAGATCCAAATTATGCCTCACCCAATTAATCCCGAAAGTTATATTATACCCCCAACCCGGAGCCCGAAAGTGCAAGATGCTCCGCAGCAAAGACCCAGGCTGAGGGCCTCTGCTTAGCCATGTGAACTACTGTCAAGACGAGGGTTGTCACTTCGGGGAGTCAGGGGTTTAGGGTTTAGGGTTTCGCAAGTGGGTCATTACCAGGGATATTTTAGGAGGACACCCCACCCTGTAATAGTGGTATAATAAGAATATAAGAGGACCCGAATATAATCCTCATTATTCCTTATAGTCACTATTACTGGGTGGGGGTCTACCTAAGGGATAACTGGGAGAAGGCTTATAGGGGTTCTAGGTATGCTCACTAAGTTCCCCTGACCTTGCAAGCAAGCGACTATGAGGCGGAGACACAGGTGGTTCCTGGCTATCTAGTACAATTAGTCCGTTTGAGATGGTCCCTGATAAGAACCCTGTTTCTGTTATATGTATCTGTTTATTTGTTCATCTATGTTTTTATATGCTATATGTATGTGTATATATATATACATATAGATGTGAGGTATTGCGCAAGTACCTAAAGAGGGGTTTCGAATGTTCAAATATCCCTTACAATTCTTATCTGTTCCCTGTATGACGTTAGATTCCCAAAGAAACCTTTTTTCGAGAAGCTCCTACATAATGTATACTTGAATCCCAGACTGGTTCCTGCATGCGTGCACTTGATAGAATCCCAAGTGAGGACCCCTACATTCCCTCCTCAGATTCCCTCCTCAGGTGGCACATACAATGAGAACCGCCCTCCCATATCTACTCATGGTTTACCTGGCCTTTACGGTAAACCCTGAGACCCCCAAATCCTAAACCCCCTTAGTCTGTCTTCTAAACCCCAAGCCATGGAGCCCTAAGACCCGAAGGCCCTTTTCCCCTCTTTGAAACCCGAAAGCCCAAAGCCTAAACTGGGACGCTGCTTAGGAACTGAGTATATAGAAATGATAGGGGTTCCTTTTATAGCAACGGAGTTTTAGTTCATTAACAGCAACCCAGTAAAGAGGCCTTAGCTACAGCATTGCTACATCCACAGATTCGCAGCAGGCGTGGACTGGGCAAGGGAAAGGGCTTGGGTTTAAAAGTTGAGCGTTTAGGGCTCAGGATTTGAGGTTTACCTGGACCCCCCCAAAATAGGTGGGATATTAGCCCAAGCCCTAAACCCTAAACCCAAAACCTTTCAAGACAGCCCAAAAGGCAATTATTCTACATACTTTTGAGGTTCAGGTAGGGTTTAGGTTTCAGCGCTCCGGGCTCGTAACGCGGTTTGGGGTTTAGGGTTTAGGGTTTAGGGTTCAGGCGTCAGGGCTTGCAAGAAATTGTGTCCTTTTTAAAGGGGCGGTTGTGGGTGGGCAGTTGTTGGGTTGTACCCCTAAGGTTGTAGCCAGAAACCCACTGGGTTCCCCATCTAGCGCCAACATAGCCGGACGAGTCCCATGTTTACCACAGTTCCCTAAAATGGGTCCCCCCAGCCCAGTGGCACGCACTTTGAGGTTTTAGGGATGTGGGGTTTAGGTTGCGGGGTTAGGGTTCAGAGCTTAGGTCTTAGCCTTGAGGGTGTGAAGGCTTAGGGCACAACAGAAAAACTTGTTACAGAAAATCCCTCTACCATCGCAATCCAAGCTGTCTAAGCCCACTGTCCCTGAACTCTGAACCCAAGACCTAATCCTTATAAACCTAGCACCTTGAACCCCAAAAGCATGTAGAATAATAGCCTTTGGGGCTGTTTTTAAAGGTTTTGGGCTATGATTTTACCTATTTTTGGGGTCCAGGTAAAGGCCTGAAACCATAATACCCGGACGCCAAACTCTAACCCTTAAGCGTAAACCCCATAATCCTCAATCTCCAAACAATTTAACGCTTTTCAGCCTCGCATTAGATAGAATATGGGGTCCATTATTGGGGGTATACAGGGATAATGGAAAAGAACATGGAAACTACTAGGTTATAATAGGATATATATTGGGCTTATAGGCATCTGGTTCAGAGTCCTCAACCCCAAAAATCTAAGCCCGAATCCCTGCCCCATCTGAAGCTGTCGCGCAAGCGATTGCGTTGAAACCTCGTAAGTCAACAACGCCCCAACCACGAAAGCCGGACCCGGCAACGATGCGTATAGGATATCAGTATTGAGACATGTATTTTTTTACTCAAAACTGGACGACGCGTAGCCATAGCAAGTTAGTAGCAATCAAAACATTCGGAACCAGTCGAAGTGATTGTAATACCATCCCCCCAAACGTACCCCGCAAGTTGTAAGTAGCTAATAAGGACTGTTGGGCTTCGTGGGTTTTAGGGTTCAGGAGTTGGGGGTTCAGGGTTTCTGGTTTAGGGGTTGAGGGTTTAGGGTTAAATGTTGAGCAATCTCGAGGGGACGTACTAAGGAATGGAGGTTTGGAAAACAGTGAAGCTGGTTTTTTGATGGGTTTCGGGTTTAGGGACCTTTAGAGTCGAGAAGGCTGACTGACTGAGTAATCCGGCTTACAATGGGGATAGCAGGTTCTTCTCAGAAAGTTTCAAGTCAGTGCATGAGTATAATTACCCTGAACCATAAACGATAACCCCTATACCTTCTAAGTCCCCGTCTGTAAACCTGAACCCCAAAACCCTAGGCCCTACACAACCCCGGAACCCTAAACCCTGAAAACCTAAATGCCAAACCCTAAACCATCAAAAACCTAAACCATCAAAAACCTAAACCTTAAACCCTCAACTTAGACCCCAAACCCTAATGCTTTTGCCAAAGGCTCGGCGACAAAACGGTTCTCGAGTTGGGATCCGGCACCGTCGCTTGCCAAGCTTGTCACATTGAGGGTCTGGTTTAGGGTTCAGGGTTTAGGGTTTAGGGTTTAGGGGATAGGGATAGGTGTGCCTAAAGCCTAAAAGGTAAAGGGTCTAGGGTTTAGGGTAAGCCTTAAGCCTTAACCCTAAACCCTAGATCCCTTGAAAGGGATTCCAGGGTTCTACATACATGTATATATTATAGACATATACACAGAAACAATTGAGGGATTTCCGCGTAGGGCTTCTCAAAACAAGCGTGCCCTAAGCCTTTGGGGACAAGGGATACGCACGAATCTAATGAGCTATTCGCAATCTTAGGGCTGCCAAGGGACCATTCAGGGTGAACATTGGGGTTTCTTTGGTCATGTAGAATATTCCTAACAGGAAGCCGTGTTCATGGACTCTTTCCCACCTACAATCCGTGGTAGAATACATAGAATCCCATTTTAAATTCATCATGCTTCCTTTACTGAGAGTACCCCAAACAACAGGGGCCGTATTCTCATGGGGACCCAACATGGGAACTTAACTTTGCCAACGTATCATATCAGGTAGGCATTGTATTGTGTCTTGTGACTTTTGGTAAGCTTGGCACGTGTGCATGACGGGTGCTCGATGCGGAGACCGTAAAAGCAAAGCACTTCTCATATCCTGCTTCCAGCTTTCGAGCTGGAACTTAGCCTTGTACTGATACCCCCGAGAGAAGGTCGAGAAGAGGTCAGGGCTTCGGGCGCGAAGGCTCTAGGGCTCAGAGTCAGAGTGGCGTGAGAAACTACCAGCATATTCCCCTCATACCTCTGATATATCTAGTATTAGAGAATGTTCGAAGCAGTGATGTACTTGATTAGGCCCCTACCTTACGGTCACGAGGTTCTCCAGGATCTTCTGCAAACACCATGGCCTAGCTACTCTAATAAATACTAAGCTAACCCCAGGTTGAGGGTCTCCAGAAATGGGAGGGGTCCCTTCATAGATTTCATTCTAGGATACTCCTTATTACTGGGAACCCCAGCCACCCCCCCAAAATAGCTCAAATTACCAAATCTCAATGTGACTTCCTGAGCCCGGCGCAATTGGCAAGCTCTCATGGTTGGGGGAGAGGCAGGCGGGTTGTGTTGAGAAATCCGCATATATTATGCTTCTGAAGTAGTTTGTCCATTATCCATGCAGCCGCAGCCGTACGCCCAATTAAACTTGGCTGCAGGCAAACGCCTATATGCCAAACTTTGAAACACCTTGCGGGTCGTGTCCTGTCATTCTAGCTACTAGTGCTACCAGTCTTGTGATCAGTACTCCTCTACCCAGTCCGGCAACCATCACTACGGCGACGATTGCCCTGATCTCTACCGCCGCCACCACCACCACCGACGCGACTGCCACTGTCACTGACACCGCGACCAAGACCACAGCGACCAGGACGACGGCGACGACGGCGGCGACGACGACTACTACTACGATTAACAACTGCCACTGCCAACTCCACTGCCGCTGTGGCTGCTGCGGCTGCTGCGCCTGCAGCAGCTAGTCATGATGGTCAACAACAACAACAACAACAACAACAACCATGATGATGCTAATCATGGTAACCACTATAATCAGATTTGGGACTCCTACTTATACGCAAAAGAGCCCTTCGAAGCCAAGGCGGGCGTCGGCCGCGCGGCCCTCGCTGCCGGCGCCGCTGAAGTGACCCTGACGGAGCCCGGGCTTGGTTGGGACGTTTAGGCTTCGATGATTTGGAGCCTAAATTCCGGGGTCCTCTTAAAGGGGAGATAGGGGTTATGTGATACGCGTTTCTTATGCATCGTATGAGGTAGGAATAGGGTTGCCATTGGACTTCATGCGACTTGGAGAATGAGAGCACCGTCACCCGCAACGACCATGTCAAAGCAAGCCCCGTAAGCTAGAAGATTTCCAGTGCCCATTAGCCGGGACAACCAATATGAAACGTAAATGACGTAGGGATCCATAGGTTTATGATTTAAGGTGTAGGTAGGGCTTGCAAAGAACAAGCGGCCCCATTTCCCGGAAGAAGGATTATACTTGAAGGTTCATGAGATGTAGTAAGTATTCATAACTGGGCTCTCAACCCTACGCCCATAGGGGCATGTCACCTTCACATGATCTACAAACCCTGTCCAGACCATGTAACCCACCGCTTTCCCCCGGCTGTTCCTTCAAATTCTTTGCCCACCATTCCCGAAACACCAAACCTGCCCTAAACCCCAAGTCCTAAACCCCAAACTGCAAATCAGGTTGTGCATTGCCAGTAGCTGTAGAAAGTCCAGGTATTGTGGTTTCTCAAGGTATTGCTTATGAAATTCCTCATCTTTTTGTGAGCCCATGAATCCCTACTGTCTCGAAGGGCAATCGATGTGTTTTGAGACACCCTGAAATATACGTGCATTATCCATGTCCTTCTCTGGGTGACCCTTAAGAAGGCCCTCCACCCTGCAATAGTGATTATAAGGAATAATAAGGATTACACGAGGGTCCTGTTCTATTTCTACTATATCACTATCACAGGGTGGGGGGTCCTCCTAAGGTATCCCTACTTAGAGAAACACCCAATGGGCCTTGTCAGCCGGAACGGTCTTGCCTGATGCAGGAGGGATTGAAGTTGGTTGGGAGTTTGGAGTTTAAAGATCAACCTTTTTAATCCTCAAATCCTAAAACCTATAAATCCTGAAGCCAAGCCCTAGAATCCAAATGCCACACCCCCAAACCCTAGACCTGAAGCACCCCATTCGAAATTTCAAACCCTAAACCTTAGCCCCCACACCCTGAGCCTTAACCCCCAAACAGTAAACCCCAAGTCCTAAACCAAACACAACGAGAAAACCGAATAACACTAAACCCCGAACCGTAGCTTCCTGTTGGCGCAAGGACCGACCCCAGGCAATGCCCGCTCTCCAGACGGATGCTGCAAGCACTCCGCCAGGTGCCCAGGGAAAGGATAAGGTTTGGGGTTCAGGGTTTAGGGTTTATAGCATTTAGGGTTCGGGGTTTAGAGTTTAGGGTCCGGGCTTTAGGATTCAGCTCGGGCTTGGGGAGGTTGTTCAGGTTTTCATGAAATGGGATGACCTACCTCTGTCCTGTTATGGGGGATTATAAGTAGGGTTACAAGCCACGAATAGGTAGTTAGTAAATGCCCTGAACCTTCAAGTCCCCAAGGGTCCGAGGACCCAAATATTAAGGTTTTAGGCCCCAAATACCATCAATACTATAGTATTTGCGCCCTAAACCCCCTACTATTTGGGTCCTTGGACCCTTAGGGAGTCGTGTAAGCTACTGAGGTTGAAGAAGGTCACGAGGTGCGATTCAGTCATGTAATGGGTTCCTTGTTATATGAGCTACGGACTAATTTTAGGTTGGGGGGACCTATAGGAGACTCTATATATATATATTGTGTGTGTGTGTGTGTTTTTGTTTGTGCGGTGTGTCTATTAAGGGATATACTACAAAATTAGTCCGGGGCTCATATGTTGTTATGAAATTTTCTATTATAAGGGCTTGAGGTTCAGGGTAAGGATCGTGTACTGGCTGGATTTAAGGTAAAAATGGGTGGACAGTCAGACATCCAGGTCCACGGCGCAGGTTCTGGGAAGTGTGGTTTATGCTACACGGCTTGCGATTTTGGGATAGGAGTTGTAGCCTGAACTCCTTCAGCTAGACAACTGAGCCTCAGCATGTCGTAGGGTGTTGAGATTTCTCTCGTTCGAGGCCAGGAATCTGTTTCTGGTGGAGTTAAGTGCTGAAGCTTTTGAGGGTTACGCTCGGCGCCAGGAATTCCACCCAAAAAGCTAAGGGCACATAAAAACAGGGGCCCATACTGTAGACGGTCCAGGTTTGGGTTCGGCGGTCTAGGGTTTAAGGTTTAGGCTTCAGAATTAAAGTTTTGGGGCTCAGGATTAATGGCCATGAGTCGCCACGCTAGGAAGCAAATGCGCGGAAGAAACGAATCCCGGCTGAAAATATGATCCATGCAACCTAGCTACATGTAGCTCTTCGGCACGCATGCTTTACGCACCAACACATGCAAATGAGACAAAATCTTTCCATCGCTCCACTTTTATTTTTGACACAAAAAACCACCAGCCTAACCCTAAACGCTAGAACTCTGCCACGCGCGAGGCCCTACAAAAAAACAAACAAACCCGAACACCTACCAATCCAAGACCCAAAGCCCCAAGACTCGGGGTTTCCCAAAATTAGGGGTACCATGGTAGGCCCCCCCCCATCATAAGGACTATAGCATTTTGGGGTCTATATTGGGGTACCCGTATTTTGGGAAACTACCCTAAACCCCAAACCCCAAACCCTAAACCCTAAACCCTAACTCCCCAGTGGGGACTATATACAGACACGGTTTAAGGTTTAGGAGCTCCGAGTTGGTTGTGCCTGCAGGGT
>CAJNIZ010002544.1:0-18325 GCA_905231905.1 Symbiodinium pilosum
AGAAAGACCGAACGATGCACAGACGACACACAATGGCATTCCCACTCTCTGAGCAATTTCCGACAGTCCCGAATAGCCTCCTTCAGCTGGGCCACAGCCACCCCTAAAGCACGAGCCTCCAGTAGAGCACGCAGAGGCCAAGAAGACACGTGCGGGTGATGGGGAATTCCGACCGTCTTGAATGTGAACAAAGGACTATATAATCTAGAGCACCCACCGTCAGAAGCTCCGATACCACGCCTGTCTGCCCGCTGTAGCAGCCCTCGATCAACCGCAACTGACTCTTCCACTGCCGGAAGCTGAACACACCAAAAGGCTTGCCTTTCAGCGTCAGAGTCCGCAAGTCATCCAGGTACTTTTCCATAGGACCGAAAGCAAAATGAAAAGCCTCCGTCGATTCTCGTCCCTCCATCCACAACAACACAGCCTGCAAAATGTGACGTCTGCTTGACCCTCTCGCGGCACGCAAAAATGCTAACTCCACATATTCACGAAGATTCCAGTGTTCGAGGAACATCTGGCAGATTAGCCTCTTCCACACCGGGACGCTGAATAAAAATGGAGCAGCCGTCTGACTCGAAGATGTCCTTCCGCCTCTGCAAGTCGCCGCTCAGCGCCGCCGAAGCCACCGCAACACTGCGACCTTGATCGTCTGCCCCAATCGACCAGAAGTCAGAAAAGGATAAGCGGTCGTCGCCCCCAACCTGAGCGCACACATTCCGGTGCTGAACCGCCAATACCTTCGGACCTGAAGAAGAAGAAGGCCGCTTCTCGGACTAACCCTGCCTGCAATCCTGACCGAGAGGCCTGCCACAGCGAGCAGCACCGTCGTCGCGCGCTTACATTCCGCCGAACGCGAGCGCGACCGAGCCGCCGCAGAAGCCCTTAGCATGGAAAGCAAATCGTCATCCCCATGAGCCTCCTCATCCCACCTAAACGCCCACTTCAGCGGCTCGCGGCTGCAGGGAGTGCCGCGAGACGAGTCCGCTCTTCAATCCAGCCAAGCTCACACGCCAACTTTGCAAAGACTTCCCGCTGCGTGCCGAAAGAGTTGATGATCTCGCGACCGCGGGGTCAACTGGCTGATGCATCTCCTATCAGTCCTACCGCGCACGTGCACGGACAGCAAACGAAAGGTAGGCAAGAGTGAAAGAGGGACACCTTTCCTTCAAGGTTTCCGTAAACTCGTCTCTGGTATGGGTCTCTTTTCGTCTTATTTCTTTGCACAAGAGGAAATACAAAAAAACAAAACAATGCTGCATCTCTCCAAAATCAGTGTGTCTTTTTTTTCCGTTTCGGTAGCAAAAACCCCCTCACAAGGACACTTTGATTTTTGACAAGAGGAAATATAGAGGAAAGAACAATGCTGCATCTGTCAAAAAATCAGGGTGCCTTTAACCACTTCAAAAAGACACCCTGATTTGTAACCAGAGGAAATAGGAAAAATAACAATGCTGCATCTGCCAGAAATCAGGGCGTCTTCTTCTTTGTTGTTTCGGTAGCAAAAACGACCTCAAAAAGACACCCTGTTTTTGACAGATGCAGCTGTTATTATTTCTCTGCATATGTGTGTATGTCTATGTATGTATCTATGTATGTATGTATGTATGTAATTCATATATATATATATGAATGAAAAATCGACCGAATTTTGAGGTCGCTCCGCACGGGAGCGCGGGTTTTGAACGAAAGAACGATGAAATTTCGAGGATGCTTCGCACGGGAGCGCGATTTTCGTCAAGATTTTCAGGACACTCCGCACGGGAGCGCGATTTTGAACGAAAGACCGATGAAATTTTGAGGATGCTCCGCCCGGGAGCGCGATTTTCTTCAAAATTTTCAGGATGCTCCGCACGGGGGCGCGATTTTCTTCAATCTTTTCAGGATTCTCCGCACGGGAGCGCGATTTTCTGAAAAAAATCGAGGATGCTCCGCACGGGAGCGTGATTTTCTTCAAAACTTGAACGCAGAAGACGAGCTCGAATGGCGCAGTTTGTGATATAGAATTGATATAGGATCCATCCAGTAGCCGCTTGGATTTCGAACGACGATGCCGACGAATCCTATACCAATCCTATGTCGAAAACCTCCGCCAAATGCCGCTCTCTTGTGCCCAGAAAACCACCTCGAACGAAGTACACCGGGACTGCTTTGATATAGAATTGATATAGAACTCCTCCACATCATCGTTCATAAGTGACCCAAATTTTCCGAATGCTCTGCACGGGAGCGTCATTTTGATCAAATTTGATGAAGATAAGTCGACGAAATTTCGAGGATGCTCCGCACGGGAGCGCGATTTTTGAAGATAGGAAGATAAACGCAAAAAATCGAATAATCTCGCGCGGTAGCGCAATTTTGAGTCATTGAGGAAAAATTTCAAAGTGTTGAGGATGTCTCGCTTTGGAGCGCGATTTTCAAAAATCAGAGGCGCGAGCGACCAGTTTGGATACTACCCCCTCTAGCAAGACTACTTTAAAGGCGAAGACTCCTATTTTTTGATCGAAAAGCAAAAAGGCGCCGAATGTTTGAGGATGTCTCGAGCGAGAGCGCGATTTTGAAGCGAACAAGAGCTCGTCTGCGCGACGGAAGAGTACCCATGCATGGTGGGCGACAGCACATCCAAACAACTAGAACCCCACAGTGAATGCCCCGACAGAAGGTGGCTTTCGTTTGGGGCCCCAAAAGAGCGAGGTAGATAGCCGGGTGGGGTACCAACACTATTTTGAGGTACCCTCTCCCAGAACTATACAACAAATCTAGGACTGGATTTGGCAGTTCTTCAGGCCGCTGTGCTCGGGTTTTGGTATCGTGTCGGCGCTTCACGCAAGATCACAAGTTTGAATTCAGGCCTGAGTAGCTCCTATTTGGAGTTTCCTTTGGGGAATGGCCCGTGGATAAGCTGATCTAGAGGAACATGGTGGAGTCTTTGTTTACTAACGAGGCCGCCTATGCTTTTCAGGGGGACCTCGTCGGTTATAAGTGATCTTTTGTTGAGACTAAGAGGAAGCCTACGTTTTCAGGGAGGTGACAGGTTAGCTGCAGCATGGTTCATGTATGCATGCGCTTGCGGACCTAAAGCAGTTTAGGGCTTAGGGTATAGCATTCATTCCCAGATCCGCAGGTTTCATCGCGCAATTGCAACATGATTCTTTCCAACCTTAAACCCTAAAACTGCTAATTCCAACGCTTGCGATTGTGCTTTCTTCAGGCTCTTTGCCTCTGAGCATGCGCAGAAGCTGTCTACACTTCTGCGGCTCACCAAGTGGCTAAACTTGAGTTGTGGAAGGGTTTAGGGGTTGAGGTTTTAGGGTTCAGTTTCGAAGGATTTCAGAGGTCGGCCCAGGAACGTGTCTTTCTTGGCCAAAGTCTCTGGCTTCCTCGAAGGCTGGCCCTTGGCTTCCTGCGAAGCCTTGATTCCTGATCTCAAAATTCCCCCAGCAGCCCTAAACCTTTAAACCGCAAACCCACCCTAAACCCTAAACCCCTAAACCTGGAAGGACCTGGTAGGATGCTGGGTTCCTGCTCTTGGAGGAATGGCTGACAAGGTTTAAACTATTTGTGCCAGGTCCAGTTGTCAGCTCCGCACAGAGACGGCGCGAGAAGAACTGCACAGAAGAGGGCAAGAGTTTGGGGTTCCAATTCCTAAATCCTAAACCCTAAATCCCAAACCCTTCATCCTACACCTTGAATCCTAAACCCTACATCCTGCACCTTGAGAATCCCAAACCCCACATCCCACGCATTGAATGCTAAAGCCTAAGCCCTGACTTAAAGTCTAAGCCTTGCTTGGGCGGTCTAAGGGTTCTAGAAAGCGTTGTTTCAACAAGCTCTGTTCATAAAATGGATCCATCCTTTCCAGTAGCCTTGAGGAGCTTGTTTGTAACACGCTTCATGGGGCATGGAAGCAGAGGATAGGACTTGCTAAGAGCTTTCAGGTTTAGTGTTGCATGCTAATATTGTGGAGGTGCATGTGATGGAAGCCCTAAGCTTCGGACTCCTAAGCAGTGTTTGGCAAAAGTTCTCAAGTTCATGAAGCAGGCATGGACTTTCAATGCAGTGCTTTTTGGGGGGTCGTGGAACGAAAGTGTTTCAGCGGAGGAAGTTTCAGCCAATCTTGCAATCTTCAGTGCCTTCATGCAAGCTTGCCCTTCTAGACATGCAAGTGGGGCCTCATAAAGTTTAAAAACTGTTAAGTGAGGCGCGTCCCAAGAAGGGTGGGTATCAAAAGGCTCCCAAGTTCTCCCTAACAAAAACCATGACGGCGCTTAGGGTTCCAATGGCTCGGGCACTTCTACCCTCAGAGAAGCCCACCAAGATAAAGGCCCTAGGCGTCCCTTTGCCAACGCCGCTGCTTTCTGCCCTCTTCGGAAAGCTATGGGCCCAGCCTCAAAGCGGCCAGAAACGAGTCGACGTTGAGGCTGGCATCTGCAAGCAACCCCTTAGAGCACCAAACCCAAACCCTGCAAGCCCTGCAAGCCCTAGACCCTAAACCCTGCCAGGACAAAAGCCTCGGCCTATCGCCTCATCTGCAAAAGTTGCTGAAGCCCAAACCTTGTAACCCTCGACCCTTAATCCCTAAACTTCCAAAGTATATGGTTAAGCATGTTAAGCTTTCAGCAAGAAATCCCCACTTTCATTGAAGCAAGGAGACTCTTACAGGGCCTCGTCCGCTTAAAAGCTGGAAGCAAAAGGTCGTCACTTGAAAGGTGGAGGTTGCAGGACGCTTCACGTACTGGGGTGTGGATTAAAACGCGGAAGGTTCGGGAAGTTAGGGACCCTAAACCCTTAACCCCTCTCAGGGAAATCAGGCCACCTCTTTAAACTCTGCTTATAATGCCTACCCAAGCTTAAGCCTGCCGCGTTCGACCGTGAAACCCGTTGCGCATGCTGGTTCTTCTGCTGGGTTTGGGGCTTAGGGTTTCTTACCCGTGAATTAGCTGCCTCAATCGCGCGCCGGATCCGGCAAACAGAGGCTCTTACCAGGATGGCTTGTTGTACCTTGAAATTCCCCAGTAGTATCTACATCAGGATGGCCTGTAGCACTTCTGAGTTCTAATGACCCATCCACGGCGTTCCAACACCACATGAATGCATTGTTTCCTCTCGATGCTAACCACCCACCGAATGGTCTTGGTCCACAGTACATTCAAGCTGACCGTTCAAAACGTCGGACCTTCAACAGCTGATCGTTCCAAACTCTATTAAGCCACCTAGATCCCAGACACTTGCGTCAGCCAAACTCTTGTAAATCTGGAGCCCAAACGCCCGTATCAATCCAAGCCCTAAACCCTAAACCTACAGGACAACTAGGTGGTGCCCAACAAAGGAGAAATATCCCATTCTGTTGTGCTTAAATCGGTGTAGGACCAGATGGATGCCACTCAACTACGCTTCCTGGTTTAGGGCTTAGGGTTTGGGGTGTTTGGGGTTTAGGCTTTACGGTTTCAAGTCAGAAACGTAGATCCGTCAAAGCAGAAGATGGCTGATGGTCGCACGCATGCAGGAGCTAGAGTCCAGTTTGTAACCTGCATGCCTAACCGCATTCGTTTCATTGAGTTTCACCATTGGGAGAAGAGCTGACGTGTTCCACAGCAGCAACAGACCCTCCCACTGCAGCTGCTGCAGAAAAGCTGGAAGAAATGACAGGTCTCCCAAGGTTTCGGGTTTAGGGTTCAAGGTTGTTGTGGTAGCCGGCACCAACCCTGGGTTTGGCAGCTTAAGGCAGCATCCGGCCAAAAAGCCCGGAGTGCTGCTGATGGCACTTCGTGGGAGGATTTAGCAGTGGATTCCTTGGTCCTGTGCACCTGGGTCTAGCCCTTGCCGAGATGTACTGGGAGAAGAAGGAGCCTACAACGTTTGCCCTCGACTCGTTCTGGCACCGCTGCCCATACATCAGGCGCCCGTTAAGTGACCTGTATGTCCACGGAAGCCGTATCATTTACGACATCGCCTTAATACCCCTAGACCCTAAACCTAAACCTTAAGAGCAATGCAGTCGTCCAATCCTCTTGCTGCAGGTCTTTGCTTCGAGTCCGGCAGGGGAGACTTGAATACTCGTAGCCCTGAGGATCCAAGTGCTCAAGAGGCATATGCTTCCCCAACACCTGTCCTATAATACCTATAGTACCCAAATCCCAAGTACTTAACTATTGGTTACTTGGACCCTTAGGGGGAATGGCTAGCATGCTGCGTTTGGACCCTGCAGCTTACGTCCCGGACGGCGATGGAAACTAAGTGAGCCACACCCTGATACCCTAGTGATTTCAGTCCGACTTGGGCTCCCCCCCATTTCCAATCGCACATTGGCTTAGCAAACTCACAGTTTTGGACGTTGGGAGTGCGCCAGCGAAGCCTGCGAAGCTGTCGCCTTTCCCGCAAAGCAATGCATAGTCTGACCCCCTTAAGCGCGCAGCGCAATTATGTGCAGCAAAGGCCCAGCTTGTGTTGTGAGGTTGCCTGGCCTAATGTGGATCACATGCTGAAACCAGGTACACTGGCCTGTCTCCATTGTTACCACTTTGCACTGGCGAAGCGGACGGCTGACTTCGCATCCTTCTAAGCGCGTACGGGTCCAAGCACCCCGTAATCATGTAATTCCCAAAAGCTGTCCTGTAATTCCTGCAGCCCAGCTGTTTTTGCCAGTCAGAGCCCCAGCACGCGTGTTAATGAGGTTCCCAAAGTTTTCAGGCTCTAGGCTTGTTAATGATACCCAGTTTGGCCCGTAAAGTCTATACCTGGACCCCTAAAGCAGGTGAAATAATAGTCCAAAACCCCTAAAATAGCCGAAAAAGCCATTATTCTACATCCTTTTGCGGTCCAGGTACATAGAATATTCTTTGGGCAATTCGCAGCCCTAGGGGCGCGCATCGCATCAGGTGCTGTGCGCCTCGAGAGGACCGTCAGGTGCAGATGTTACGCGACAACCGGCTGGGGGGAGACGCCGCTGGCCGGTCCAAGTTGGTGTGTCACAGGGGGTATACCCCAAGTTTACCACAGTCTTCATGGGAGAGGCGACCCCTAAATAGCAGCTACTGCAGAGTCGCCTTGTGACCAGGAGCCTGGGGGGAGGATTTTCCTCAAGCAGGTGCTGCTAGGATTTGATGTCTTCACCTTCGTGTTTGACCAACTTCCATGAGTTTTGATCCCTGAACCCCGCATGTCAGCCAGGAGAACCCTCAACAAGCTTCTGCTTGTTGGAAGGCATGCTAAGAACCTCAGAATCAACAGTGTGACTGCCTTCTGTTTCGGTGCTGCTGCTTGGATGCTTTTTGAAAATCCCACCTTCGCGGGACCGTGGGGAGCCCTCAAATTAGGGATATGCCTCCAAAGCCAGCTGGAGCTGAGATTTGCCCAAAGATCAGCCCTCCATGGGTTTAGGGTTTAGGGCCTAGGGTTTAGGGTTTAGGGCCATGAATGATGCATGCTTGGCACAAGCTGAAACGCAGATCAGGAGGAAGCAGCACCAAAACATGGTTTGGCAGTTGTTTAGGCAGGCAGCTTCATGGTTAAGACTCAGCATGCTGAAAGGATGGCGGCTAACAAGTTTGAACACCCATCCATATTCACACATGCTAGGAGGATGGCATCTACCACTTTTGAGCACCAATATTTACCAAATTCTCTGAAGCCCAGCCGCTTCAGAGTTACCCCTGTTTGCATGGGAACCCCGATCCCGAGTGCGTTTCTTAAACAAGGATTGTTGTCCGCAGGGAGTTGGTAGCCAAAGGTGTGACCACTGACTCAGGTAGGGGGTGTTTGGGCCATGTCTCGAGGTTGCAGTTCAGTTAGGGTACGTGAGGCTTCAGACCATGTAGGGGACACGTAGACCTTTGCGGCATAGAGATTTTGGACATGGAGTTATGAGACCCACTGCCCGAGCAGTGCCTTCCAACCTAGATACAAAGAGAGACCCTGATCTGCAGGTACAAGTGCAGCTGCTGTGAACCGAACTGGACTGAAAGAAGCATGTCACGGTCACAACACAAGGGTCCAGATGACGACATGTTCCGACACGAGCAGCCTCAGCAAAGGCGACAGGAGTCTTCGCATCAACGGGGACCCACCAGAGGTGGTTCTTGCTCACCATGGATCCCGCAGTGGGTCTATTACACTTCAAACTCGCTAACCCTTGCAGCATGGTCATCTAAGCCTTAAACCCTAAGCCCTAACTTCAGCATGATCATCATGGTTTGAAGCTCTGGTTTTCAAGTCACGGTCTTTCAATGTGGAGGTAGCAGACCAGCACACATCAGGTCAGAGAACCTGTAGCCCCTACGACCTACAGCTAAGCAGTGATTATCCCTCAGTTGGTAGCTACAGGAAGTACTCAAAAGCTGGGTGACGATTAGGCACTCTGTCCGTGGGTAGCGGTGCTCGCCGTGGGCACGTTGGCGTCCGTAGATGAGGTCCTGGTGATCAGTGCTGGCCTCTTTGAGGCAGGCCCGAAAGCCTGAAAGGTCAGCACTGGAGTCCTGGCTCTACGTGAGACGGGTGGGTGGTGGGTCGGGATTGCATGCAAGTTTGACCAGAGGCAGCTTTGAAAGCAAGATGCTTCGCCTTCAACTGAGAGTATCCGCGACAGAGCTTCAGCGGAGGCAAGATCCGATTCACGGCTGGTGGAGGACCTGAAAGCTACCTCGATTTTGCCCAGGCCTAAAAGGGTGTTGGAGCGCGGTCATTTGCGAGGATTTGGCAAGCGCTGTCCCTTCAAAGTGGTCCTGTCATCCCCCTCTCACCTTCGGGTCGTCCGAGTCTTTGGGTGCTCCAAAACTTTGCGCGGCGCGGTCTTATCCTGTGCTTGTCGCAGTAGTTTTGCTGGGGGCATACAGTTTTAGGGTTTAGGGATTAGGGTCTAGGCCTCTCGGCACCTGTTTAGAATTCTTCCGACTTGAAGTATGTGCTACGCAGGTGACTGTGAGTCATTAGTGAAAGCTGCACGGAGCCCCGCCACAAGGGGTGGACCCAGGAAGGTGCCATTACACTCTATCCCCAAGCTCTAAACCCCCAAACCCAAAGAAAGGTGTAGGGTTTAGGGTTCAGGGCCTAGACCCCCAAACCCAAAGACCCTAAAGCCCTAAACCCCTAATCCGCGCGTCAATCTCCACCCGCGCCCTTTTTCACCGCCGCTTCGTGGTCGTCTTATCTGGGGAGATTCAGCAATCAGGGGTCCCTTCTAGGGGTCCCATTTATGAGAAGTATCATGGTTTGGGGTAGATAAGGAGGGGCGCCGCATGCCAGGAGTTTAGGGTTTGGGCTCAACCTCACCTCTTCCTAGGCCCATCTTGCTGATGAAAGGCAAAGAACCAGCGCGGGCCTTTACCAGTGATTCTTCGTTTCTTCCAATGTGTCCCTGAACCCTAAACTGGCCTATGGTTAGCTGGGAAGGACGGAATGGAAAAGAAATGGAAACTACTATACTGGGTTACAGAGGGACTACTATGAGGATCCGTTCCTTCATTCCTAGCTACCAAAGGCCCAAGGCGAGTAAACCCTAGATTGCGCCGACAAGCAGCGACTTGTGGGCACCTTGGCAGTGATGCAATGAGGCTTATGGCAGGAGGGCCAAGCTTCTGGAGGCTTTGGGTGCTAAAGTTTCAAGAGTTGCCAGCAACAGGGCCCCAAGCACAGAATAGTCCTTGAGCCGCAGTTGCAGTTGGAAAAGCTCATTGCAAGGCTTCTCAACTGCGGGGCAGTCCACAGCGCTGACCATCATCATTCGCTTGGTCGGCAAGGTTTGCTGTCAGCAGGGCCATTCACGGTTTAGGGTTTTTGGGCTGGCCGGCTAACATGAAGATTCCAAAATGCCCTTTTTGCCTGCTCAGTATGTGCCGTCCGACAGAGCGACCCAAAGTTCCTAAAAAGCCGAATCCCTCCATGAAAAGCCTAAGCCACCACCAGCCAAGGCATGGAGGTGAGCCGGGACTTTTGATCACTAAAGTCATTGTTGTCAAGACAGATTCGGAGCTGCTGGGATGCGATGTCACCTCTACTGTCCCCTCTTCTACGATGGTGGAGGCCCCCGAACCTCGAATCGGTAGTATTCCCAATAAGGTACCTTGGTATCTCGTGGACATGTTTTCCATGGGGAAGGCGATTACTTTTTCCATGGGGGAGGTTCGGGGCTGCATACGGGCTGGGCGCATTGTGGTGCGTGTTGGGGGCCGGTTCGGAAGTTTGATTCCTGGTCGAAATCCTGCATCGGAAGCTGTGGGCATGCCCCACCCTCTTCGTTGAGTACCGGCATCCACAAAAATCAGAGGCACGGCCGCTGTCGAAGCTACTGAAGCATTCCAGGCTGTGGCAGACTTCCTGCCAAGGTGTCAGAATGCCAATACCGCAAGAGAGTCGTACCTTGGCCACTAGTCCAGCTTGAACGTGGTCTGAGAGGCAGGTATTTGCATAGCAAGGGCCCAAGGGAAGTGACATTGCCGGGAAGTGCTGCGGCAGGGTGAACCGATCTCTGGCTGGGTTGCACCAAAATCACCGTTGAGGTGAAGCTATGCGCTACAGTCCGAACTGCCCGCAATGGACAATGGACAAGGCTTGCTTGCCAAAAATCCTAAGCCTCAGTATTCAGCCCCGGGCATTGAGTTTTAGGGCTTAGGGTTTAGGCGACCGTGGGAGAGGGAGAGAGGGTTTAGGTAGGTGCATGTGCGGCATGCAAAGCACAGACTGGCAATGTCACAGCCCAAGCATGAGAAAGTGATTGACGGCTGCATAATCAGCGGCCTGAGCCCAATTTAATTTGCTCAAAATGGGAACCTCAAATGGCCCCTATGGAAACATTTCGCAGCAACCGCTCTTGGAATTCCAAAAGAACAAAGTCCTATGCGCAAGCCAACGGCCCATGATCAGTTTGCCAGGTAGCTGCGAAATGTTCACCGATCGATGCCATGTGCCCACCAATCCAGGAAGCCGTGTTCGTCAAAGCTGGCGCCCTTGTCAGGGATGGTCGGGCGGCTGCTTTCATCATGGTGTTGGCGCTTCATGTTTTGTTCCGCCCTTGGACTTACAGCCTCCAGATTTTTCTTCACAATCTGAAGGTTCTGAGGAACATTCTTAGCTTCCTGGCAAGGGTCATGTTGGGCAGAGCCATGCCTGTCTATGGCAACCCTAAACCCTAAGATGTTCAGGGTTTGGGGCTTGGGGTCTAGCAGCTCTAACTTTGAATCAAAGAAATGTGTCTAGAAGCAGCAAAAGTCTACCTGCCCTGGTTGAAGCAGTCCCAAGACACAAGAAACGGGCTGACTTCAGCTCCCCTAAAGGGTACCCAGAGCCCCAAGGTAGTTCCTTTCTGGGTACTAAGTTCTAATCCCCAACCAGAAGCCTATAGCAAAACCAAAAAAGAAGTACATACCACAGGAGACCTTGGGTAAACCCCAAGCCTTAATCAGGTTCCTGAGATGTCCGCTTTGAAAAGCCACGACTGCCATCGACACTAGGGAGTTCGACCGGATTAGTCAAGACCTGCTGGGGTAGCCAAGGATAAGGATTAGAGTATACTGCGGTTCAGGGTTTAGGGGTTGGGTATATACTGGGGTCCCCCTGTCATGGAAAGTACCGTTTAGCCTAAAAGAGAGCTCGAGGCTGCAACAACATTCCACGTACGCCAGGCCATGAAGGCAGGTATTTCTGGCACATTCCTCACGAGACGTCCTACTTCAAGCATAGCCTGGGCCTAGCAGCTGTTTGCCAAGCTGACCTTGTAGAGGCCTTCTTCCAAGAGAGCTAGGGCTTAAAGTTTAAGATTAAAGGCTCAGGCTTTAGGTGCTTGGCATGTAAGGTTCTGGCTGCCAGCGTGAGATGCGTCTTAAGAAAAGCTTTGCGCAACTGGAAGCTTGTAACCTCTAAGCCCTGAACCGTAAACTTTTAAACCCTGAACCATAAACCCTAAGTGCTTGAAAACTCACCCTGAAGGATGTCCTCAATTCCAAAGTAGGTTTTCTTGTTGGTGCGCGGCATGGTGCAATACCCCGAAAACCTGGACCCTCAAAATTAAACCCTAAAACCCCTACAGCCCTAAAATCGTAAACCCGGAACAGGGAATTCTTAGGCTTGACATTCTGAGATGCACATCAGCCGCTCCTGCCAACGACATGCATATTTCAACCAGCCTACAGCAAGCCACACCCCCTGAAGGATCCAAAAACTGGACCCCTGCCCAACTCGATCCCATCACACTCTGTAAATCAGGGGATTATGTCAATGATCTGTTTTCTGGATCCTTTAAGAGGTCTGGGAGGAGGAGCTGCAACACGATCGAAAGCCCAGTAGCAATCCACGAAGTCGCGCTCGAAGCCCCTCGGGCACGGATCTTGAACTTCTCTGCAATTCTTGGCACTTCCTCCCGCCCTATTTATGTGACGGGATGTCCTCCACGAGTGATGGCCTATGAAATGTGCGCTTGATTCACCCAGCCTGCCATCTTCAAGGTAGTGTACTGGAAGTGATGGAAGATCGCAGCGACGCAGCATTTCTGAGTATGGACTGCAACTGAATGACTATGAATGCGAGTGTGACTAGCATGCCAGGATTCTCACCATCTAGTCGCGTGGCTTAATAAAGCGTCAGCAGTTACCCTGCAGTACCCAACCAGAGCCCCACAAATTGGAAACCTGACAACCAAGCTGTGCACCCTTGCGCCTAAGGTCTCGTCCTGGGTCCTTAGCCTAAGTTAACCCTAAACCGCAGACCCTGGTTCCCAAGATCTGCTTCCTGACTGACTCCTGCAGATCCCCACATCATGTCTTACACTAGATTTTGGGGCTGCGAAGCCATGTGTGGGGTTTAGGATTTAGGCTAGATTTTACAGTTGCCAAGCCGTGAGTCCTGCTTCTCATCGCTCCTTGCATTAGAACGAAAATGAACGAGTTCTGAGGATCCTTCTCACAAAGAAGGCAGCCTGCAAGAAAGGCAAAGCTTCTTGCGCATGTGTTGGCGGCCCTGGCTCAAATCCGCCGAGCAAGAAGCCTGCAGCATCTTTATGACTTTACGACTATGAGGTTTTGACGGAACTGTCAGATGTTGGTGCGCGGCCATACTTCGCCTGAGATCTTTACATGGTGGCGTCAGCTGTGCCAGAATCAATGTTCCCTAAACCCTAAACTCTAAACTCGGTGCAGTCATCTCAGATCTTGCCCCACAAAAGCTTCGTAGCTTGAACACCCTAAACCCTAGAAAGCCTTGCAGAGAGGTTCTTGCCTTGAGAGGCCGTTGGTACGCTGGACAAGTGCGCCAAACGGCGCGCCAGAACTTAAATTCTAAACCCTAAATCCTAAAAGTCCCATCAGAGGGGTAGCTAGGGGGTCTTGGTACTTTGAGTCTTGGTTCTTGTGAGATTCTACCGGTCTGGTGGGCATGCCTTGCTTCACTCCACCTGGCCACTGGATGACGATCTGGCAGTCTACAAGGCGAATTGCAAGCACTAGGCGAGGTAATAGAGACTCGTTGGAAGGCCTGGGTGCCTTGCCACCATGAACTTTTTTAGGGCGTGCACATGAGGCTTGAGTCCCGAGCATGGGGGGGAGATTCGTGATGTCAAGCTAGGAAAGATTTCCTAACGGGTGAGTGTCCAGCTTCTTACGCAAGATCACCGCCCTTCATTCTACAGCTGGCACGCCTTTCGCCTCCGCTTGCTTGGGGCAGCCTTCGCTGTCAAGCGTGAAGGGTTTCGGCTTGATGTTCCGCATCAGGTTTTTGCCAGTTTCTGCATGTGCCTGTATGTGTGGCCACTACACTCAGAGGGGGCAGGAGCTGGGGCATCGGCGCATGTTTGTTGAACTTCCTTGCAGTGCTGATATGACAATAGCTCAAAATTGCCCATAGACTTCTTCTCTAAACCCTAAACCGGGGACCCCTGTTTCAAGAAACTTCCAGCACAGGGACTCTGGGTAAGCGACGCAATAGCTTGCACCATCATACCGCCAACCCGGCACTGAGGCAACGGTGTGCCATCCATGCAGTCCCGTTGCATGGGCACATGAGTACTTCGTTGTGAACCTGCTTGTGTGAAAGGGCACGATACCCGATGTGTCCGTGCCGGCATTCACATGTCAGCATGTTATCTTCAGCGATGATATGTCAAATGCAAAGTCTTGCTATGAACACCTGGTGCGGCGCAACTTAGACGTATGCACACAGTGCATGTCTTGAAACAAGAGCGCGTAAAGAAGCATCAGATACAAGCATGAAGCGCGTTTTCTTGCAACGGCTTGTGAATGCACGTTCAGATCCCGCATTTTACCCCAGCCCTATAAACCCTAAAGCCCAACAACCCTATACCCTAAACCCCTAATATCGGCCCTAAGCTCTGAAGCCCGAAGATCAGAACTGCTTTCTTTCATGCTCAAAAGCTGTGCCATGTTGAAACCCCGGTATTACACCGTCCATGCCAAGGGCTTCAATCCGCGACCTCGTGGTAGCCCCAATTACTTATAGCTCAGTAGGTGGAACACGTAAAGCTGTAGGCGCTTGAGGCTTGAAATGAGGGCACAGGGCCAGGTATGTTGAAAAGCTTAACTTCCACTGACTCCGCTGCAGGAAAGGCAGAGAGGGTAGATATTCAAAATCCTGTTTGGAATTGTGGTACGATAGTATCGTAAGGGTTCTTGCTAACTTACCCTAAACCTTAAACCCTAAACTCAACAGCAGTACCAAGTTCGAGTTTTCTTGCTTTTCCGCTCAGGCATAGGCGCATAATCGTAGTTGAGTTTTGCAGCGATAGCATGTTGTAAGTCACTGCGCGTGATCTGCAGACGTAGTCTGGGTTCTGTTAAAGAACTTATTTATTATGAGTGAATATGATAAGGAAACCCTACTATGTACCATATACCCACATTATGGTACTTAGTTTAAGTGCCTTAACAGCAACCCAGTAGTGAGAGTGTCGGGGTGACTTTTACAAGCCAGAAGATGCGGCAGCTTCGTAACATCGGCCCTTTCGTTGTCAGGAGCGGCCTACTAGGTTACCCTAATCCCTACACCCTGAACCCCAAACCCTAAGAAACCCTAAACCCTGAGCCCTGAGCAAGGCCCTGGAGGCCGATTTGGCAAGGTCTCCGCACAAGCAGATGGGCACCACCTTCTCGCAAACGATCTGGCTCGAGACGAGTGGTTGGTAGGTGAAAATCGCCTCATGCAAGAGAGCCTGCCCTGGGACAGTGACAGGGAAGTGTCTCAAAGATGCCTCCACAGAATCCTGTCTACGGAACCCTCCGAACTCAGAATCCCTGCACATCCCTGTATAGAGCCCACCGGGGGCCCCGTGCTACGAGAAACCTGCACAGCTTTGCAAGGTGGCTTGGAGTCTGGCATCTCCAAAAAGCCGAAGGTTGAGAAAGATCTAAACCCTAAATGAGAACCTCCATCAAGTTATAACATGTTCTGCGCTATTGAAGATTGAGTCTTATAGCTGCACGGCGCGTGAATGCGCGATTCCTTGGTGGTTGCTCGTTGTTTGAAGTGTCGTTGCCTCAATGTAATGAGTGCCAGCGCCTTGGTTCTGAGACGTGCGGAAAGGTGGGGCTCGAGCAGACGACATCCAGTTCCAATCCACGGCATGTTGGTGGCAAACTGGGGCAACGCCTTGCTTCTTGATCCCCAATCTTTCTCTTAGATTCCAAATGAGAGCAAACCATCACATCCTTCGCAATGGTTCTTGTTCCTCAGAAGCATGGGAAAAGCTTCATACCCCTCAGCTTAGCAGGGCCAAAGAAGGCTTGCATGAGCTTTTGACACCTGTTCGCCGGTGTTTCCGCACTTTGGACCCTACCTAACCTTTCCTAAACCTGTATAGTCACCCTTAGTTAAGTAGATAGAATATGGCTTTGCGGGTATATTACGATCCGAATCCCATATACCCCACATTCTATCTACTTAAGGGGGACTATATGTTCGAGGCACGCGTTTTTGATGCTTCTGAGGCGAACAGTGAACCTTCCCACCCAGGATGGGCTGTTACTCCTTAGACTTAGACTTCCGAAAAAGAGATTTTAGGGTTTAGGGTTTGCAACATCTAGTATCAAAAGTGAAAGCTGATGCCTTGGAACTTGAGTTAGTTTGAGGGACGTCGAGAGCTTTTTCAGAAGGAGATGAATCGGTGGCATGTGCATCACAGCCTGCTGACCTATTTTCATGCGCCTTGGTCATGTTTACGCCTCAAAGCCCACACTTCAAGGTTCAGAAACCAAGCACCACCCGGCCTCACATGGCATGCATGATATCTCATTTTCCAAGGCCTTGTCCCGCCGATCTTGAGCATTGTAGTTCCAGAGCGCGCAGTCATCACGTGCAGGGGATGATGCGGCCTTGCTGTGAGCCAGAGATTGATAGCAGTCTGCTGGTTGGCGCAAAGTCAGGCTGCAGGCATTTATCTCCCACCATGTTCCAGGATGGCTTCACATACCACCATTGCACGGGCCACCTTTTCCAAAAGAAAAGAAGGCCCTTGGCTGAGATCCTCAGGGTGGAAGGTCTCGAGCATTGGCTTGTTTCTTCAAATCTCTCGATGCCTGGATTGCCAGCACGAAGGTTTCTCCAAAGCAGCGACCTGGAGGCATCCTTCTATTACAGGGACCACGATCTTTGGGGATGTATGAGGAAACACTATTGTTAGGTAATACCCACTGGAGGAAGTGCCCAGGTTTGTCGTCAAGTTTATCCAGAGGACTTCAGCTATGGCACTCGTGCGGGTGACACCCTTTTGTCTTGACTTCCATTCTCCTAGCGGAGATCACAACATCTGCGGCTGTGTTCTTGCGACATCGGGTTGCCTGCTGCACGGTACGATTCGCTCGAGAAAACCGTTGCGAATGACAATTCTCCTCTGGGCAATTAAACACCCGAAGTCCTCTATAATAGTCCCTATATTGCGGATCACGGGGAGGTACAAGCCATGGTGGAAGGATTTGAACTCAGGATGTATAGATGTCGGACCAGTCTGGCGATCCTCAAAGCTTCAAACAGCAATTCCATCCTCCCACGGGCTCTTCACTGTGTGCCTTCCATTTTTTTAGGCCTGACTGGAATCCATCAGTTTTTGTGGGTAGAATGACTTAGTCAAGCCCTCCTCGACTTCAAGGGCAAGTCACTGCACCAGCACGAGTCAGCACGGGGTGCTTTGTCATCATGTCCTTGCAGCCGCTTGGACACGAGCATCGGCAAAATCTACAAAGCAACTGTCAGTCTATAGTCCCCCTTAAGTAGATAGAATATGGGGTATATGGGGATCCTATGACAAAAAAAACCCAAAGCCATATTCTATCTACTTAAGGGCGACTATAAGTTTGGGCAGTAGTCACTGCAGAATGCCAATGGATGGCTAAGGATGGCAACCTGCATCACACAGCGAGCTAGGCCAAGAAAGAAGCACGTAAGAAGTTGAGGAAGCTTTCCCCGTAGGAGGTTCTTACTTCCATTCTTATCTTGGCAGCAGACTAAGCTGCGCATTTCAAAGCTACGTTGTGCATTGCGCCCTTGCGGAGTGAAACCTTGAGGACCAATGTTGGCATGGTGGCGGAGGCTGTACACGCGAATTGCGCACTGTCTTCGGGAAGCCTGAGGGGGCAATGATCGCAGTCCGAAATTTGCATTGGAAGGAGTCATATAGTTTCTGGAATCCCTCAGCATTATACGAGTGCTTAATTCCGCAGTGCACGTTTCAGCGCATCACTAATGCACCAGCAAGGAGGTCCAAGAGAACTGCCACAAGGGGGGTTGTGCTAAAGATCCTTGTAAAGCAGGGACCCTGGGGAATACACTTCCTTAAAAGGGAATCCTAACCAAACAGGGAACCTACCCCTAAACCCTAAACCCTTTGGCCGCCAAATAAGGCCCTGACGGCCTGGAAGCTTTTAACTGGGATCTCATCGGGTTTAGGGTTCAGGGTTGAGTGTTTAGGGTGGAGTTGCGCTGAATGCCTTCATTGCCCTACACCCCCAATGCTACACCCTAAGCCTCGCGGGCTTTAGGGTAGGGGTCCTGTGGAAGTCTTCTTGCAAGCCTGAGAACGAAAGGTGGGAGGCCGGCGGATGTAGAGCCCACTGGCAATCTGAGGACAGTCCCTGTTGATCCTCCTGAGGGACCCTGGAATTCCCCATAGGGTCGGGGAACTACTGGCACAATGCTTCATAAAGGTTTTTTCTGGGGCGATTCTGCAGAAATCGCCATGAAAGACTACTCTGCTTCCTTGCGTGGGCCCCCCTCAGACGAGCATGCGCGGCAAGCCATGCAGGGCCGCGCACGGCCTTGTTTGGGATGTCATTTCATCAGAGGCAGTGCGGGTGTGCCGGATGCCTGAACCCTAAGGGTCCACGTACTCAACAAT
>CAJNIZ010002545.1:0-19630 GCA_905231905.1 Symbiodinium pilosum
AAGCTAAACCCCTTAACCCTAAACCTTGAACCCCAAACCCTAAGCCCTAAACCCTAAACCCTAAACCTTAAACCCTAAACCCTAAACCCTAAACCCTAAACCTTTAACCTTAAACCCTAAGCCCTCAACCTTAAACCCTAAACACCGCAGGTGGATCTCCAAAGCCTTGAGTTCACGGTTTAATGTAGACCCGTGATGAATGAACTCCATGGTCTTAAGTGGATTTTGGGACTTAGCGTTTAGGGTGCAGGGTTTAGGGTTTAAGGTTTAGGGTTTAGGGTTTAAGGTTTAGGGTTTAGGGTTTAAGGTTCAGGGTTTAGGTTTATGATCGTGTTGCTACAAGATTTTATGTTAGGATTTGATTATATTTCCTATAAACGGGAGGCGGGTCATTAATCACGGGTCTGCATTCGGGTTTAGCTTTAGGTCTAGGAATGAGGGGCTAGTGTCTAGGGATTAGGGGTTAGGGCTGAGGCTTTTAAGGCTTAGACTTCAGCTTCAGGAATTAGGCTTCAGGGCTTGCGGATAATAGCGGGGGATTAGGGTTTGGAGTTTTGGGATTGGCGTCTTGTAACGCCAACAATGGGCCGACAACTGCAGATGGACCAAGTGGACACCTGAGATAAATGCAGGCGCCTACAAACCCAACGGGGTTTAGGGCGAACCCTCTAAAGCCTTGCATTGTAAACCCAACATCCTAGACCCTAAACCCTGAACCCTGAACCTTAAACCTTAAACCCTAAGCCTTAAACCGCAGTGTAGGGTTTCCATTGCAGGTAGACCAAGCGGACACCACAGAGGCAGCTGAACCGGCCGAACATCAACCGGCATCTGGGTATTGATGGAAATTCTTCAGGATTAAAAATTTGGACTTTAGGGTGTACGTAGGGTTTAGGGTTTGGGGTTTAGAGTGTTTAGGGTTTAGAGTTTAGGGTTTGGAGTCCAGGGATTGGGGTAAAGAGTTTAGGGTTTGGTATTTAGGGTTTAGGTTTAGAGTTTAGGGCTTGGAGTCCAAGGATTAGGGTTTAAGGTTTGTAAAGCTGCTAGGGGTGCTGTGAAGATGCTTTTCCTGTTGTTGTTATCAGGTTTCCGGACAGATAAGCTTAAGGCATTTATCAAAACCCTAAACCCTGTAAAACCAACCTGACGCCCCCCACACCTCGCCTAAACCCTGAACCCCCAAAAAACCTTAAACCTTACTCCCTATAAAGCCTAAACCCCAACGGCTCAGGGTTTGATTGCCCTAAGGCTCCAAGGATTCACATTTGAAGGAATTTTGGGCACAAATTAAAGGTTTAGGGTTTAGGGTTTTCATATTTGAAGGAATTTGGGCACAAATTAAGCCCTAAAACCTAAACCCTTAGGGTTTAGGAAGCCTCTTCACTAAACCTGAATCCAAAAACACAAGGCCCTAAACTTCAAAGCTAGAGTGACTTCCGCACAGCCTAGAAGCATATTACGATAGACACTACATGACCCCGCAGAATCCCTATGCACCCGTTTAGAGCAACTCCTAGTAGAATATTATAAGACTCTGAAACAAACGAAAACCCTTAGAACCCAATGCCATAAACCCTAAAAACTTGACAAATCCTACAGAACCCAGAACCCTAACACTCAGATTTGTGAAATGGGTTGCTCTACTACCCCCTTCTATACTGCCCCCCTGGGTTCTCCCTGCAATTAAAGTTATTTAGGGTTAATTCAGCTTGATTAAGGTTAATTAAGGGTGATATTGGGGGGGGGGGGTAGTATAGAGGGGGGTAGACTCTAAACCCTAAACCCCAAACCCCAAACCCTAAACCCTAAACTATATGATCCACTACATAGAGGGGGGTACCCATTACGTTTTCGATCGAGGCATCAAACGATGCGGAGCCCGTGCCTTCCCAGGCAAGAAATTTCCTGGGGAAAATTGGATGATTAAGGCTTAGGGTTTAGGATTTGGGGTTTAGGGTTTAGGATTTAGGATTTGGGGTTTAGGGTTAGGGGATCTGGGAAGACTAGGGAAAGTAAAGTCCCCCACCTTGCTGGTTTCATGGGCTTTCTTAGCTACTATTGTCATTGTAAAGCTATTATTGCTTGTTCTAAGTCTTACAATTTTGATTTGGTTACGTTTAGCGATTGACTCTTCATGAGTTATATAAGCTGGGTATAAACCCCTAAATCCTAAACTCTACTGGAGGGATTTCTCAAAACGAGCTAGGGGCCCTAGGGATGTGTTTATGGGTATTATGGGGGGGTCTGGCAGGGAGATTTGGGGTGAAGGGTGTAGGGATTTAGGGTTTAGGCTGCCCTAAACCCTAAACCCTAAACCCTTTACTTGTGGGGATTAGGGTTTAGGGTGTCGGGATGAGGGATTTCGGGTTTGGGGCCTTAGGTTGAGGGTTTCGGGCTTAGAAATTAGGATCGAGGATTTTGGGGTGTATACAGCTGAGTCTTTGTGAGCGTGTTGGTCTGTATCACAAAAAATACGGTGGGTAGCTGGGTTTTTTCGGATACAAGCCTTTTCCACGTAGGTTCAGGAATGGGGCGATGATGGCCCGAACCTGCATCGACTGCACCGCCACCATTCCTTGCAGCACATGAACTTTTCCGTAAAGCAGGTGCGCAATATCGACCGCACTTACGTAATCTGATCCTTAGTATAGGGACTCCCCGAAGGCGCTTTTTACCCCTACATACCCCTATAAAGCCCCCTAAACTTAGAGGGGCCTCTAATTTTTGGAAAGCCTGCATAAAGCCTAAACCCTTCAACCTCCTCAACTTAAGACCCGAATCACCCCCTTGTGTAATCAGAGGCTTTTTAATCAGAGGACTTTGGTAACCAGAACCCCTGTGATGGAGAGTCGAATGGAACAGGAGGTACTTTTCAAGGGATCCCAAAACTCCAAGTGTGCTATGGTCCAAAGTCCTTCGAGGGGGTTACATAGGCGATTATATAGGAGAGTCTTAGAAGTGTTATGACGGGGGATACTGGGAGTTTAGACTGCAGCTCAATTGTTTTGCTACTGCTGAGGGGAATCTTGTTGCACATGCTTTGCTACCTGCCGAGGGGGGGCATGTTTTTCAGAATCCGCCGGAAGATAGCGCGCGACATCAGCTGTTTTTAAAGTCGGTGCTCAGACGTGTTGTTTTAAGGACTTTCTAGCGGGTAGTTTCCCAGGTATAGATTGTACATAGCCGTGATATCCTTCGTAGTTTCCTTGCATGAGCCTTACGTTGTATAGAGGGAGTACCTCTGCGAAGGGGGTATAGACATTACGTAAAGATACATGCAGGGTGTAGGATTCAGGGTTTAAGGTTTGGGAAGAAGGGTTTTTGGGCTTACGGTTGGTAATGAGAACCCTTCATGATCTTGATATACTCTTCAAACCTGACTTGCCAGGGCCCTAACTCTAGACCCTAAATCCTAAACCCTAAGCCCTACCTAGACCCTGAATGTCCTACCTTTTTGAGATATACCTCGTAAATCTCTAGGACAGAACCCAAAAAAGGAAGGACATCCAGGGTCCAGGTATACCCTAAACCAGGGAACTTAGGGCCATGCAGGATTGTCAGTATCAACAGTATGACTTAGGTGGACCCCCCACCCACTAATAGTGACTATAAGGGATAATAGGGATTGTATTAGGGCCCTCTTATATTCTGATTATACCACTATTGCAGGGTGGGGGGTCCTCCTAAGGTAAGACTTGAGCAGTGGAATATTCCCAAAGCCGCACGAGTGAATTTTACGTTTTCTGGTTTGGGGATCATAATCGTAATGATCAGTAATACCGATGAGGACAATCTGCAGCCCCCATGCATCCCTAAACCTGGAACCCCAAATGGCAGGTGCCCGTAGACGCCACAGACGCCGTCGTAGACGCCGTAGATGCCTGCACAGATCAGCTAGATCGGCAGATCTCTGATCCAGACGCTCACGAGGCGGGCCCTATACCTTACTTGGAGGCTCAGGAGAATAGATAAGTAGGTTGATAATGGGGATAGCTAGGGTTATTACACAGGTTTCAGGGGGTACTAACCTACCTACTAAGTCCCCCTAACCTTCCAAGTAGGCGCTCAACCCGAAACTTGGGCACCGCCCCCACCCGGTAAGAGTTGGATAATATTTGTAAATAGCGTTGTGTATGCATAGAGCCCTTAACAGTCCACCATTATAGACCTTCACTGGGTGAGGTCAGTATTCAACCCCAACACCTCAATCCAGTGGAGAGAATTGCTTCGTAGCTAAAGGGTCAGAACCCTAAATCCTGAACGCCTAAATCCTAAACCCCTAAACCCCTAATTTCAGATGTATTGCACAGCGCAGAACGTCAACATGGAGATGGTGCTGGACAAATTGCAGAACTTTTGCCAGCGTTTGGACAGGATGCTTGGCGAGGCGCCACCTGCGGAGATTGCTCCAAAAGAGAAGGGTCCCGAGCCAGAGATGAAAGAAGAAGAAGAAGTGAAGGAATTCCTGAAGACGATGCAGAACGCCTCAGTGGACGAGTTCATGAAGGCCGCTCAGGAAAAGTTGAGCCCTTCTATGAACTCGAAAATTCCGTTGACGGACATTGGCCGAACCGAGGAGGATGCTCAGCATTTGCAGCAGCTGATCGAAATGATCACAACCATCAAGCCCCAAGATGGCGCAGAATGGCGCAAAGTAAGAGAGTCTGCTGCATCGATTTCCGCAGTTTTGAAGAATCTTCTCCCAATGCTCAAGTCCGAAGAGCAGAGGAGCTTTACACCACTTTGCATTTTCCCCAGGCTACAAAGATAGGATACGCTTTTCCAAATCTAAATCAAGGGGACACCCGGCTAAATATTGGTTCGAGCTCGTTTCTAAGCAGGCCCTTATTTTTCACAACCACCACCTAGATCATACCCACCAAGAAGCATCTAGAGATGTCAAAGGTATAGCTCGTTTAGCTCAAAAAGACAAAGACTACGGCAGTAGCCTGATGACTGCGCCAACGCGCCAACCATCTCTTTCCCAGATGTACAGACAGACCATCGGGAGCGCATGGCAAGCCTAACAACCCCTAAATCCTAAGCCCCTAAACCCCTAACTCCTAAACCCCGAAGCCGCTAAACCCCCCAAATCCTAGACCCCCTTGGGTGGATGGGCTAAAGGGCCGGGGACTGCTTCTTAAGAGCCGAGGACAGGAAGCGTAGGGGTAGTATTGGTGTTAGGGTTTAGGGTTATTTAGGGATTACTCTAGTGTTTTGGGTATTATTGGGATAATGGAAAATTAAATGGAAACTACTACAAGTTAGGAGGACCCCCCACCCTGTAATAATAGTATAAGAGGAATACAAGAGGACCCTAATAAATCCTTATTATCCTTCATAGTCAGTATAGTCACTATTTCTGGGTGGGGGTCCACCTAAACTATAAGGTTTAGAGTTTAGGGTTTAGGGACCTCCGCAGTCGGCCGCCATAGATGAGTCTCGATTTAGCATGGGTTTAGGGCTTTGGGGTTTAGGATTTAGGGCTTCGGATTTGGGGTTTAGGATTGAGGGTTTAGGATTTAGGATTTAAGGCTCGCCGTGTTTGTTGTTGCGCTTCCCTGCCCTCTGCTTTATGGGCGCCAGCTGCTAGTGACTTGTAGGTTGGGCACTGTCCCCACCCAGTAACAGTCTATACTAGGGGTCATATTAAGGGCTATATATAACTCATTATAATGACTATCCAACTGTTACTGAGCGGGGGCAGTATCCAAAGTGTCATCATTTTTTTTTCTACCCTGTGCAGGTCCGAAACCTAAACCCCAAACTCTAAGCGCTGATAGTTGATCAAACATCTTTTCCCAAAAGCGGCCGTTCTAGAAGATGATTTCACCTACATTTTTCCTGATAGACTTATAGCCCTAAACCCGAAACCCTATAGGCCACATAGGTCTATACAGGATCCCTAGATAATTTCCCAAAGACCTTTTGACTAGCCGCCCAAATCCAAAACCTACACGAACTGGCACAGGAGGACACGGAAGCTGCAGCGCCAACCGAAGAGGTGAGCTACAGTACAGCAATTGCTGTGAGAAAGTTGGGAAGAGATTTTGGCAGTCCGGGGGTATATACGGAGTAAAAGAGGTATCTAGGATTTGTCACATAAGCATGTATACGGGCTTCAAGAACAGGATTTTACCGTAAACCCTAAATCCCAATTACCCCTGAAGATTCGGACTCCAAAGCAATCATGTCGACAACAGGGCCCTAATTCTGAGGGCCGGGCTTACCCACATTAACCCTTCAACCCCGAACCCTAAGCCCTAAATCCTAAGGCAAATTAAATGCAATCTGAGGGTATGCAGGGGTTATATGAGCTACTAAACCCTAATTAGGGTTTAGGTGGCTTACGTTTAATCATAATACTAACAGCAATGTTAGGAATGATAGTCATAACGGGGCTTGGTAACCACGACGCCTAGAGAAGGGACGCCATAAACCCTAGGGCTCTCAGTTTGGGAGGCGGGGCGCGATAGCCCAAATCCCCTTATTACCACTACGTATGGTCTCGTGACCCTCTATCAAAACCATTAGACCTATGCCATAAAGTTCACTTCAGACTTTAGGGTGTTGGGTTCAGAGCTTTGGGTTGGGTTCAGGGTTTAGGGCACAGGCTTTAAGTGCAAAGGTTCAGGGTTTGGCGTTTCAGTTCAGGGTTGAGGGTTTAGGGTCCACAGTTTCACCTGGGTCATTGCTGGATATGAGCTTTGCTTCATATTTCGATGGCCGATGAAGAAGTAAACATGACGGATCACAAGGTTGCAGTAAGGAACCTGCTACGGCGCCCGAAACCACCCTAAACCCTAAACCCTGAACCATAAACCTTGGGTACTGCCGCTCCGTCACTAACAGTTGGAGAATAAATATAATAAGGTTATATATATATAGCCCTTGATAGGACCCTTAATATAGACTGTTACTGGCTGGGGGCAGTACCCAACATAAACCCTAAGTTAGGCCAGGTTGATAGACGTGAGTAACCTTTCTCAAGGCACAGCTTCAGCCCAAACGGGGCATACACTGGAAACTCCAAGGGTTCAGGGTGGGTTTAGGGTTTAGGGGTTTAGGGTTTAGGGTTTAGGGTACAGCAGCCCTTTCAAGTCCCTGTCTGCCTGTATACATACTGTCAAGAAAGGGAGCCCTCTACCCTAGCGTGTTCCTACACCCTAGACCTCAACCCTAAACCCTAAACCCTAAATGCTATACCCTAAATAACCATGCTTTTTAGAGACTATTGGGGCACAGAAATGTTAAACTGGGGCCGTTAGGGCCTATTGGGAGTTTGGTTTCTGGCGAGCTCCTTTACCCGAAGCCCTTATCAATCCGATGATAAGCATGTGGCTAACAGTCCAAACCCTAGCATTCAAAACCCTAAACGGTGTACCCTAAAGCCTAGATGTTAGGTGGACCCTCCCGCTTACTAGCAGTTACGACAAGGGATACTCGTGTTCATATTAGGGTCCTCTCATATTCCTGCTATATTCAAACCTCGACCTAAATCCCAAACCCTAAATCCTAAACCCTAAATCCTAAATCCTAAACCCTAAACCCTAAACCCTAAATCCTAAACCCTAAACCCTAAACCTATGCCGCCAGTACAGCGTTGGTTTGGTGCACCTCACCTCTACCATCCTGGGTTCCCCTACTACCCCCCCTTAGGGTTTAGGGTTTAGGATTTAGGATTTAGAGTTTAGGGTTTAGGGTTTAGGATTTAGTGTTTAGGGTTTAGGGTTTAGGGGGTTTAGGGGTAAGCTGGCCGAATTAAGGATAACTAAGGGGGAACCTAGGTGGGGTAGTTTTCAATCCTCAACCCTAAAGCCTATACCACACATGCAGGGTTGGCTTGGATCACCTCACCTAAACTACCAAAACCTGAGACTTGGCAGGCCCACGGTGCGGACGACCAGGCCATGGGATTTCGGGTTTAAGGTTCAGGGATGTTTGGTCATGTCCCAACAGAAGGGTACCCCAAGAGAAACCTAAACATACTATATACTGTAATCCTTGCTGTAGGGACCCCCAATAGCAGTACCCGTAATTTTGGGAAACCCCTATGTTTCCAAGAATGGAGACTCAAATGAAAACGAGGATGGAACATGAAATTCAAACGGGGGTAAACTATTGAAGGAATTTACATTAAGTTACTATTTTGGGGAAACCCTATTAGTTACTACATATATCGATTTTGGGGTCCGAGTTTACATAGGGTCTAATTATAGCGGACCAGGGCTTCAGGCTTAGGGTTTAAGGGTGTAGGGTTTAGGGCAGTTTAGGGACTTAAAGGATTTGAGGGATTTAAGGGATTAGGGTGCGAGGTGTAGGTTTAGGCTAGCAGAAGCTTGACGATTTAGGGTCAAGGGTAAGGTGGCTGGAGTGCAGGGCTTAGGGCATACGGTCTAGGGTTCAGGGTTTGGGGCCGGTAGCTGGGTGGATATCATTTACATGTTGATGCATGTATGGAAGGTTGTGAAAGTTGTGGTGCTCCCACCCATTCCCAACCAAGCCGTGAACCCGGAAAGTATATTGCCGTTTCCACTTAAATTCCGTTCCACTAATTCCTTAAACTAAATTAACTATTGCAATCTAGAGCAAACCAGCACGTACATCCCATAATAACCCCGTTCAAGGGATCTAATGCTGTGGACGGATGATGTCTTGCACCACCCGACATACCTCACAATACCCTAGGAGTTAGAGAAACCCCTAAACCGTAAACCTTGCATGCTGTCCCTAGAATCCGGGCAAAGGACGTGTAGCCCGCTTTGAGATCTCCAACCCCTACAGCCTAAACCTTAAACCCTGAGCGCTTTAGGGTTTAGGGTTTAGCGTTTAAGGTCTGATGCCCTAGACCACACATCCTAAACACAAACCCTAGACCCTACATCCTAAGCCCTCGGCCCCAAGTCCTCGACCCTACATCCTTAAAACCCTTACCTCCCCTTTCCCCCTGAAGCTTCTGGGTTTCAGGCTCCCACAACCGCGACAGATGCCCCCGAGGTGAGGGCTCGGGTCGAAGTTCTCAAGTTCTCAGGGTTTATGGTTTACCTAAACCCCAAAAGTATGCAAAATTATTGCCTTTGGGGCTATTATTATGGGTTTAGGGCCATTATCTTACATGTTTTGGGGGTTTAGGTAGGCTTCAGGGAAGGGTTCAGGGTTCCAGGGTATGGTGAACAAGTTTGGTTTTGTGAGCTCAGGGTTTTAGGGAAGGCTCCAGGGTGTAGGGTTTTATGGTTTGGAGAGTATCTATGTTGGGGACTGAGCCTTCCAATCCTAGACTCTAAATCCTGTGCCTTAACTGCTCCCAAAAGCCTCTAGCCCCAAGTTCTCAAATCCAAGCCCTAAACCCTGAAGGCATTTCCTATTCGGAACCCACTGGCAAGTGCCACCACAGGTTGTGCAAAAGGCAAGGTGCAAAATACACTTTTCACAGCTGCCGAAGCAGAATCTAAAAAATATTGCTGTGGCTGAGGTTGGCTAAGGGGCTAGCTTTTCAGGAGTTTGTTTAACGGCTCAGGGTTTAGGGTTCGGACACCCTCGAAGTTCAGTCTAGGGTTTAGGGTAGAGGGTTTAGGGCTTAGGGAGAACCCTACGCACGACATTTGCGAGCCGCTCAAGGTTAAATCAAGGTTGAGGGTTTAGGGTTTAGGGAGAAGCGCAGCGGCCTTTCTAGGGACGCCTGTCAAGGTTCTATGTTACTTTGGGGTAAGGTGCCCAAAGCCTCTGCCCCAAACCCGCTTGACACCCCAATCCCTAAACTTGGCCCTGAACCCTCAACCCTGAACTGTGCCTTAAACCCTCAACCCCAACCCTAAACCCTAACGCCTAACCCGTAAACCCTAAACCCTAATCCCTAAACCCTAATCCCTAAACCTTAAACCCATCCATTACACAGCCAGGCCAAGAACGCGCGGAGTCTGGAGCAGCAGATGTCGTGGGGCCTGCCTGTTTCTTAGGGTTTGGGGTATGGGGTTTAGGGTTTAGGGTGTTTAGGGTGTTCAGGGTGTTTAGGGTGTTTAGGGTTTAGGGTTTGGGGTTATACTTGGGGTTTAGGGTTATAGGGTTCGGGGTTTAAGGTTATAATTATAGGGTCTTGGGTATAGGTGTTTCTTAGGCTTTGGGGTTATATTTCGAGGGTTTAGGGTTTAGGGTTATAGGGTTCAGGGTTTAAGGGTATAATTACAGGGTTTTGGGTATAGGTGTTTCTTAGGGTTTGGGGTTATACTTGGGGTTTAGGGTTATAGGGTTCAGGGTATAGGGTTATAGGGTTTAGGGTTCAGGGTGTAGGGTTCAGGGCTGTAATTATAGGGTTTATGGTTTAGGGTTTGTAGAAAAACTTACTTTTCCTCAGAGAGCTTGTAAGTTATGGGCTGAGTATATTTGGTTTCCAGAATCAAGATTGAGTCTTTTTGGGGGCCCCTAACCCTAAACACTAAGCCCTAGCATTCCAAAAGACAGGAAACCCAGGGTCTGACCAGGTAATGTCATGTAGTTTAGGTGGACCCCCCAGCCAGTAATGGGGTTTGGGGTTTAGGGTTTAGGGGTTAGGGGTTAGGGGTTAGGTGGATCCCCCATTCAGTAATACTAACTATAAGGGATAATAAAGGACTATATCATCGTAGTTCCTAGTCTTTTGTTTTGTTTTGATTAGTTTTACAGGAACCCCAAAAGAAAAAAAGACGTCTTTTGCTACACTCTGAGAGGGGGATAGATTAGGGTCCTCTTACATTCCCATTATACTACTATTACAGGGTGGGGGGGGTCCTCCTAACACATAGTCCCTTCTACAGACAGCATTACTGTCTCGTGAACTACCTAGCTAGATTGTTGCGCATCTTTCCCTTCGCTGGGTCCATGACCCACTGGTTTTGAAGATATAGGCCTTGGGATTAGGGTTTAGAGTTTAGGGTTTTTTGTTTCAGGAAATTTTGGTGATTTAGAGCTTCAGGGTCAAGGATGCTGGGTTTTAGGCTTTTGGAGAATTAGGGCATGGATACTTCACACTTTTCGAGGCATCGGTTCTCTTTGCAAAGCAAGGATCCTTGTTCCCTCCTACGGCAGCAAAAGCTGAATCATCATCCCCCCCCCTTGCTGAACATTCACAATATGAGCTATAGTCTAAACTCCTTGAAGGTGGGTTATATAGGGGATTATATAGGGGACTACTATAGGGCTTATTAAGGGGGATACTAGGAGTTTAGACTATAGCTCATATAGTCTCCTGATAGATATCTGGAGAGTATTTTCACTAATGATGAGGCGGTTTGGAGAATTTTAGTTTTCGGGGACGGTGATTGCGCTTGCTTCGATGGGAATGCGTTAGTTGAGGCGGAAGTTGCGGGACCCGAGACTGGGGCAAATTTTATTTGTTGTGGGCCGCATGCGCCCTTAAACCCTGCCTTAATTGCGTGGACTCGGTTCGGTATCAAGATGTCACGCCTGCTACGACACTCGGCGGGTTCGAAGGTTGTAACCATGGGCCCTTAGCACGGGCCCTTGTGCTGTAGCTGCCTGAATAGATACCAAAATTGTCTCCCGAAAATCCTTGCAATCCTAATGTAGCTATAGAAGAACCTGCCCCAAAACCCTATTCCAATTATCTAGGCCCTTGTCTTCAGGGCCCATGTGTGCGGGCCATATATCCTAAACTAGACAGGTTGAGACCTACGGATGACGAGCGCACCGAGATCTCCAAGAAGATTTCGTGGATACTACGCCACGGCGCCAAGAAGGCGGACGGTTGCTGGCAAGCCCTAACTCTACAGGCCCTGACACCTAATGATTGCTACAGGGCCTAAGTAATTACCAATATCATGTTGAGGTCCACTTGAGGTACCATATACTATATAAGTATACAAGGAATATGAAACCGTCATGTTGGTAATTATTCAGGCCCTTACATTAATTGTTTGGTGTTAGGGCTTCAAGGCGGGATGGAGTTCAACATGCTGAACAGACATAGCTTCTTCCTTCAGCCAGTTGAACCCTAAACCCTCCGTCCTAAACCCTGAACCCTAAACCCTAAACCCTAAACCCTAGACCCTGGACCCTAAACCTTAAACCCTAAACCCTAAACCCTAAACCCTAAATCGAGTACTGTAGGGATCAGCTGTTTTTCATCCCATAGCGTCGAGCGGCTCATTGTTGACTCCTAGGAGCACCAAGCCCTGACTCTCATGCGGTTAAGGTTTAGGGTTAAGGGTTTAGGGTTTAGAGTTTAGGGTCTAGGGGCTCTGAATTTTTGGTTTGCCTGCTCCTCATATGGGTCGGGTACCTTTTTGGGGGTCCTTGTAATAAGGAAAATAGTGCTGTGAGGTCCAGATTGGGTTCCCCCGTTTCGGGAAACCCTGCACCCTGAACTAAGAGTTCCGGGCGTAGACCCTACAGTAAGCCCTAAACCCCTAAACCCTAAACCTTATATCCCTGAGCCATGAAACCCTGCCCTGGCCAGCGTCTAGAGCAAAAGCATGAAGGGGCGCGTAAACAACCCGAAGCCCTAAAACCTACCAAAGAGTTGAGTCAACCTCAATCCCCAAACTAACATGAAACTGGCCTTTGTAAGGGACCATACAGGGACCTCCCGGGAGTATCTAAGGGTTTAGGAAGAAAAGGATATAGGCTTGTTACTCCCCCAAGCCAGTGTGGAAACGTATGTAGATTTGTTTAGAATGGACACTTGCTTTGTAGGACCTTTTTCAGGCTTCTATGCTTTTTCATGGATTCCCAAACTATCCCCCTCTCTATTACAGCCCCACATAATACTACCCCCCCTAGGTTCCCATTAGGGCGGAACCTAGGTGGGTGTAGTAGAGAGGGGTAGTAGGGGAGGGGAACCCATGAAAGTTTCGGGGACTGATCGAATTTAATAACCTAAGCCCTGTAAACCCCAAGGCTCCGTTTCTTGGATCATGGCTACACTTGCGCGAAAGTAGGGTTTAGGGTTTAACCCGGCCCTGAAGTTGTCAGTCAAGAGAAATCTGCGCTTGAACTTGCAGGGGGCTTGTCAGCGTGGGTTCAGCGATGAGCTCTGCATACCTCGTAGATCAAGGTTGCTTTCCAAAATTCATAGACAGATCCGTCTTTTGGTGATCCTCATAATTGGGAGTATTTTCAGCAGTTGGGGGTACTTGGGGGGCACAGTTAGTTTTGGAAATGCCCGTGGGGCCCAAAGAGTGTAGAGTTTAGGTGAGGTTTGAGTTAAGGGCTCTTGGTTGACAGGATTCACGGTCTAGGGGTTCAGGGTCTAGGGGTTTGGGGTTTTGGGTTCAGGGCTTTAGAGTTCAGGGCTTAGACTATAGACTTTAGGGTTTAGGATTTCAGATTGGAGGTTCCAAGCCAACCAACGGCTGATGTGCATCATTTCTTGTTGAACCGACAGCTGGTATGCTCAAAGTCTTCAAAGGGGAAAGGATTACGGACCATCATAGGATGTGACATGGCCACTTGGAGCCCTTTTGTCTTTCTCATGCTAACTAGTGACGCGGATACGGTAGAGGGCTTACGGCTTACTCTGATGCGGATGATGATCCTCACCAACGAACACCGCTGCTGAGTACCTCTACTATTTGAATCTAATGAAAACTTAGCATCATTAGCATCCCGAAGCTATCGGCCACAACTGCCATAAGTCCCTCGCAATCTCATGTAGGTCGCCAGAAGCACCCGCTTCAGTTTAGTTTGCTGAGAAGAGCCATGGCGGAACCGCTCTCCCCACTGGCAGCAGCCCACTCGCGACGCCCGCGTCACCTGGATGTTGCCGCCCAGGAGGCGGCAAAGATTGTGCGTGTGGTGCTTTCCCAGGTTAATCATAACCTTTTGTGATTGTGCACATAAGAAGCGTGACCTGCACAAGTTTCGACCCATCCCAAGTTCCACTATGATTCTTCAACATGCTCGTTGTGGGTCCTGCTTGAGTTTGTCACCTCTCACCTTTCAAGCCATACTCAACTCCACAACTAGCAGCCAGGAAACAGAACTGGAAGTGCCATAGTGGATTTGAGCTTTTTGTTTTGCGGTTGCGGCAAGACCATATCAGCTGTCACTAGGCTTCCCGAATTAAACTGTGAACTCTTACTTGGAGGGTCAGGGGGACTCAGTAAGTAGCTTAGTAATGGGGATAGCTGAGGTTACTATGTGGGTTACAGGGGTTACTAACCTACTTACTAAGTCCCCCTGACCTTAGACCCTAAACCCTATCCTACTTACTACGTCCCCCTGACCCTCCAAGTAAGCGCCTCAAGCCTGTATAAACTCCTTCAAGGGGGTATATATATGGGATTATATAGGGGACTACTATGGGTGTTATTGAGGGGGATACTAGAAGTTTAGACACTGGCTCGTATGGCGGACCGAACGGCTCTCTTGTCTGCAGCCCTGCACAGAGATCTTACCTCTTGTACGTAAAGTAGATAGAATATGGGGTTCAGGGATTAGGGTTTAGGGTTTAGGGATTAGGGTTCAGGGATTAGGGTTTAGGGCTTAGGGATTAGGGTTTAGGGATTATGGTTTAGGGATTAGGGTTATAGCCCCCCTTAAGTGGATAGAATATGGCTTTGGGTATATTATAATAAGAACCCCATATACCCCATATTCTATCTACTTGAGGGGGACCATACTTTTTCATATTATTTCCCATTGGTGCTCCATTATGGAACTTAGTTAAGTATGCTTTAGGGTTTAGGGCTTAGGGTTTTAGCAGCCAGCCAGAAATAGTAATCCCGAAGCCCTCAACCTAAAGCTTCGAACCCTAAACCCTCTCTTCCTCTATATGTCTAAATATATATATATATATACATATGTATATGTGTATATATTTATAACTCAAGAACTCAATAATACAAATCCACTGAGCACTCCCCGACCCTCAATCGAGAAGTTGGGCTTAAGGTTTAGGGTCTAGTGTAGGGTTTAGGGTTTAGGGTTTAGGGTCCCTACTCAACCCCTAAAGGTTTAGTGTTTGGAAGTCTGCTCAATGTTGGGCCCGCCGGCTAGGGAGACTATGGGCGGGCCCTTAGCAGGAACTCAACAGGGATTCTTTAGGGACTTTGGGACTTTGGGATACCTGTGATTAATAAACCCTCTCCCCTTAAAGAGGGTTATACTAGGGATCCGTACGCCTTTAAAAGGAGGGGGTTCTTTACATAAAAGGGATTTTTGCTTTAGAGTTTGGGGTCTGGGGCTTAGTGAGCAGGGTTCTGTCTTGCACGGAGTCCCATGTGGTTTTTGGTTCAACAATTTAAAGAACAGGTCTCTCTCCAGCCGCGCTTATAAAGATTCTAGCATTTTGCGGTGTCTCAGGGGGGCATTTCTGAGTGAACTCCTCATGTACAGAAGCTGACTTTGCTAAACCGCAAAAACATCTTTGTTTTACTTACCCTCCCCCAAACCCGTACGGAAGCCCACCTAGGACCTTTTCAAGGGACCCTAAACGCCAAACCCTATGGGCCATTTGGGCTTCAATTTGGTGGAGGGTCGAGTTTCTTGGCTTTAAACCCTACGCCCTAAACCCCAAACCCTAAACGCTAAACCTACTCGTCCTTCCTAAGGTCCGCCTCAACCCATCCCCCCTTCCCCACACCGTAAGCCCCAAAGCCCAGACCCTAAGCCCCAAGCTCTAGATCCTAAAGGCCAAACTCAAAGCCCCAAAGCCGAACTTTGAGACCCAAACGCTAAACCCCAATCCCAAACCCTCAAACACAACTTGAGTAGTATTTTATTTGGGGATACTATGGTACCCAAATATAGAGTAAGATCATATCCTCCTTTTGGGGTATAGTATTTTATATAAGAAATATAATCTTACTAGGTTCAACCACCAAAAAAACGCTACTCACTTGGATATCCAAAGATTAGGGGTACCAGTTCGGTGTCCCCAGAAGAAGGATTATCCTATATTGGGGTCTTTCCCGATCAATGGGAACGCTACTTATATATCCTTATATGCCAGTCAAATCCTTATACTTCCCCTACAGCAGCCGCTTTGCTAACCGTCAAGCCCAAGCCCGCGGGAGGTGTGCTGTAGGCACTAAGCCCGAAGCCCTGACTCTTGTCCTTAATCCACAAACCTTGCACCATAAACCCCCACTCCCTAAAGCCCAAACCCAAACCCCAAGCACGAATCCCTAAACCCTAAATCCTAAACCCTAAGCCCAAAATCCTAAACCCTAAACCCAAAGTCCTAAACCCCTAAGCCCCCGAATCCTTACCTAGACCCCAAAAAGTACGTAAAATAATGGCCCTAAACCCATAATAATAGCCCTAACGGCCATTATTTTACATACTTTAGGGGCTTAGGTACCCCTGAAGCCCGCAGGAAGTCGGTGGTAGGCCACGGCCCTCCTCTCCTCTCACCCTGGCTCACATGAAGCAGCCGGACCCTGGGGGTTTAGAGGTTTGGGGTTTGGGGTTTAGGGTTTTAGGGGTTTAGGGTTTAGGGGTTTAGGGGTTTGAAGTTTAGGGTTCAGGGGTTTAGGGTCTAGGGGTTTAATGTTTAGGGGTTTAGGGTTTAGGGGTTGGGGTCCCCCTCTTTAGGGAAACTACCAAATCTATCTTGATTTGTTGGCAAAGAGATCTTTCGGACCGCTTGGAGGCCTTAAGACTTTAAGAGGCCCCTGAGGAGTCGGAGGCCCCAAGGCCCCAGCGTGGGAGGGCGACCTACGCCTTGAGTTTAGGTTTAGGATGCAAGAATTAGAGGGATATAAAGGGTTCAGGGTTATGCAGGGATGTCTTGGGATGTTTGTGGTAAGGCTTTAGAATCTAGGATTTCGGGCTTAAGGTCGAGAGTACATCTGAAGGAGGTCTACATAGTGCCTGCCTGAACGGATAACATAATTATGTAGGTGTTCTAAAGAGATACGTTGGGTCTAGGGATTTGGGCTTATGGTTCACTGCGTTTTGAGTTCAGGGATTGAGGTTTGGGTTTGGGGCTCAAAGGGTTCAGGGTTTAGGTTTCAGGGAGAGGCAGAGATTCCTGTAGAATCAGGGTCTAGGAAACCCTAAACCCTAAACCCCGAGGGTACCCTTAGATTAGATAGACATCAGAATGCTAACGGCACCCACTCTGGCCCTGATAGTTTAGTCCAGGGTAGCCCCATGTCAAGGAAGTGCTCATTGTACCCTAAACTCTAAACCCTACACCCTAAACCCTAGGGTTTAGGGTTTAGGGTTTAGGGGGGGCCGAGAGAGGAGTTTCTAAGATGTTGGAGGCTGAGCACCAGTTTAGGGCTTAGGTTTCCATCTTCCTGCTGAATCGTAACACGGCAGGCCTTCTGAAGGTGGCAATTTTGAGAACTCCTATATCATATGGGTTCCGGGTTTGGGATTTGAAAATTAGGGTTGAATGGAGTGCTTCCCCAATGTAGACCCGTCATATCATCAGCCTTCGTTGAGGGGCCACCCGCCAAACAGGGCCACCATAGGTTTTTCAGCCCTAAATGCTGACTCCTAAGCCGCGTTTTAAGCTAATCGCATCCCCCTACTATTTCACCCACCCACCCCCCCAAATCAAAAAGATTTGTTGTGGTATACTGTAATACATGGTGGACCCTAAACCCTACACTAGGGTTGCGGGGCTAATGCTCGGGGAGGGGAGTAAAGAGGCAGCCGCCAGGTTCCAACGAAATCGCGCCCTTTGCGGTTTTAGAGTTTAGGGTTCTGACGCTGCAAAAAAAAGCCCTGAACCCGAAACAGCCCAAAACCCTAAACCCTATTCCCCAAGCTCAAAACTTCAAGGATTCCGTCCCCTCTGTTCAAGCTGGTGTTCTTCATGTACTCGGCTAGGTAACAAGAAACCCAAGCTTTGACGTTGTAATGTTTGATAATGCCTTCTAGGAGGCCGAAGGCCTAAATGCGGAATTCTGACACGTGGTTAGTATAACAAGAGGGCTCTAGTAACCCCCGCCCCAAATTAGGACCTCCTCATGATCATATGGTAATTGTCGGGTTGGGGTTACTTTTCGAAGAAGAAATGATGGAAAGGATAGGGGCGACATTTATAAGGGAGTATATAAGGGTTGCTATGCATATCCAGTCCCCAACTGCCAACTAACAGTCTCTGGCAAAACTTGTGTTGAGACACCTTGGCAGGAGAACCACTAGAGACTCTAAACCTGTCATCCTACCAAGGGAACCAAAACTCTGGAAATTCTTGGGGTTCCCTAATTCTCTATAACCCTTTCTGACCCGTTTTTGGCCAGGACTTGCATCAACCGGTCTCGAGAATGAACTCGACGAGCAGCGCAGGAACCCAAGAAGGCCAGGGTATAGAAGCGTAATGCGGGTTAAGGGTTTAGGATTTAGGGTTTAGGGTTTAGGGATTTAGGGATTTAGGGATTGATGTAGGGGTAGGGTTTGCTGTGATGTCGCCCGACTACGGCTGGCCACCTACGTTAGATTCACCGACCCCGCGCCGTCCCAGGCGGCCAAACCACCCAAACTTATTCCTTTTATTGGGTCTAGAATTCTAGAACCTGCGCTCAGGTAGGTCCATCTTGGGCAACAGCATTATTAACATCTCTACAGCCAGCTATCTCCCTGTTTCGAGAACCCAGGACTTGAAGAGCCCACATTAGCCTGGCGGCCCTCGGCCACTGGTGGGATTTGGGAGGGAGGCCCCTTTTTGGTTAGGCGTAAGCTCGCTCACCATGGAGGTTGGCGGCATAAGGCTTATGCTTACGTTTAGGTCTAAGGTTTAGGATCTAGGGCGTGGGGAGCACAAATGGACATCCTACCACGCGCTTCCTCGCAAGATTGTTCTTTGTCCAGGCCTCTTTTGTGGGCGATATCATGGTGGTGATGAAGCAGTCCCGGAGGAAACCTTTCAAACGACTCTTTCAAACGACTCACCGGGTCCTATGGAAGCGATCGTTTTAGGGTTTAGGGTTTGGGATTTAGGGTTTAGGGTTTAGGGTTTCTACCCAAAAAAGGTTGACATAACCTTCAAAGCGAGGATTCGCCAGATTCCGCATACAGACCCAAGATTGTTTGAGGTTGAGACCCAAGCATTGCAGGGTTCACGGGTTAGGGTTTCTTCATCCTGCTGGTGGAGTAGGGAAGGGAGCGCTAGAGTCCCTGTAAAATCCTTTATCCTGATCTCCATTCTAATCCACTTCTTCTCCCTAAACGCCCTAGACCTAAACTTTGAGCCCTAAACCCTAAACCCAAAACCCTAAAACCCTAAACCCTAAACCCTAGACCCTAAACCCTATATAAACCCTAAATTCTACGCTCTAAACCACGCAGGTCGAGCCGGGATGTCACCCAAATCCCTCGCGCATGCGACCGACCACCCGGCCCCCTGGGGGGGAACTGCGGCCATTCTAAGGGAGGTGTTAAGGGTTTAGGGTATAGGGTTTAGGGTGTTTTAAGGGTTTTGTCAGCATGTAACTTTGTGCGTTCTTTGGGTGCGGGTTCACAGATCCAAAGCTGTAATATTTCATAGGCAGCACTGACAAATGAAGGGATTTTGGTTTCAGGCTTCGGCTTCACAGCTTCGACGGAGCAATACTACAATAGCAGCAATCAGAATGCAGCGGTGAAAGATTTTACGGAGTTTGCGGTTTTGCTGGGATTTGGGATTACAGGGTTGTAAGTTAGGTCAATCCCCCCTATGGTAATGGCTCCTTAATATGGA
>CAJNIZ010002546.1:4098-25866 GCA_905231905.1 Symbiodinium pilosum
CAAAACCATCTCATACCCTAAACCCTAAAGCCAAAACCATCTCAAACCCTGAACCCTCAGCCAAAACCATCTCCAACCCTACACCCTAAAGCCAGCACCATCTCAAACCCGAAACCCTAAAGCCAAAACCATCTCAAACCCTAAACCCGAAAGCCAGCACCATCTCAAACCCTAAACCCTAAAGCCAAAACCATCTCAAACCCTAAACCCTAAAGCCAAAACCATCTCAAACCCTAAACCCCAAAGCCAGCGCCATCTCAAACCCTAAACTCTAAAGTCAGCACCATCTCAAACCCTAAACTCTAAAGCCAGCACCATCTCAAACCCTAAACCCTAAAGCCAGCAACATCTCAAACCCTAAACCCTAAAGCCAGCAACATCTTAAACCCTAAACCCTAAAGCCAAAACCATCTCATACCCTAAACCCTTGCGAGCCAATGACCCAGGCACTAAAGGCTTAACACTTGCAGTCCCTTAAGAAGATACACCTTTCCTCAACCCAACCCAGGCCCCAGCTTTGGGTTGGAGACTACAAGGAAAGACGTTTAGGGTGTAGGACAGATAAGAATTTGGAGCTAGGTTAAATCGAGTCGAAGAGCACTCTAAAAGGAACCCTAGGAGGGTAAGTGATTTTCATTCTTGGGCTTATGTATTCCAATTATGGTCATAAAATCCTAACCTGGTTTAGGATGACTGTATTGAGACTCTGGGCTTGCGGCGATTTTTGAGGCAGCAGATACATGCCTCGCAATCCTAGATAACCTAAGACCTGAAGCAAAGCGCTTGTGTCTTCCCCGCGGTCGCACTCCAAGTCGAATCGGAGGGTGCAAAGCTTTGGGATCATCCCGAAGTCCTTCTAACGACTGCTTTCGGAAATGTTTCGGGTACATTGCCTGTGGTTGTGGTTTGTAGAGGTTATGCTCTTCCTGATGCGACTGCGACTTGCACCAAATGTTTTCTGTATTTGTGCGCTCGCGGTGCTGATCTCTGTCCCGATCTCGCTGTTGAGGCAGCAATTTGTGGCTTGTGCTGCCGCCCGGGGTGTGCGTGTCTACGTGTGTTGCCTTGTTGTAGTGTGATTTGCGGTGCGTACTCTTTGCTTGCACCCGCGTGGTAAAGAAGTGCTACTGTGGTACTGCTGGGCATCGTATAATGCCAACACTCTACACGTCCAACCCTGAGAATGCTTCAAAAAGCACTTGATTCGTGGAAAAGAACTTGACCCATTTGAACCCCCCAAGCATGAAGGCAAGGAACTTGAAGTGCATGTGCTTCAGGGTAACCCTTTTTGATGGACCCATCTTAAAATCCTATGTTGCAAGTGACTGGAAACCCTCCTGGATGCGCTTTCATTGTCATGTCAGAGTTCTTGAGCTCTGTTTTATGTTGCAAGTTGATAAGATGTTGTCGATCCCCACAGCATGAAGGGACTGCCACTTCAGTAACTGGATCCAAATCTTCATCTGTTGTACTGCGACCGAGAAGTGAGGTCAGCCAAGGACAGCTGAGATCGGGACTCATCAGGTGTAATAAAACCAAAACCCTTGTCAGCGAAGAACTTTTTCAAAGTCCCGAGCCTCGCGTGAGACCAACTTCCAACAAAGGTGTAGGCCCCATGCTCTACTTCCACAATTGTTCTGAGACGCCAACGGCATTGTGGGAGGCCGCGCACCCCCCAACCGTGCCCGCTTGAGAGCCAACTTTCGCAAGCAGCAGTTTGAACATGTCTTGCTGCCGCAACATTCCTTGTGGCACCCTAATCAGCATGATTCTCTCAATTATCAAGGCAGGCACAAGCTATGCCAAGTACGTCTGAGCCCTCGGACAGTGACAACAGCGAATCTGGCACCTGCTCCAACCTGGATGTCTCCAGCCAAGAGTCACTTCAATGCGCAAGGAGAGTCACAACACTGCTTGATAATGTACATTGCAGATACCTGTGGATCAAGAAAGCCTGGGCGGCGTGCGCGGCAAGCATCCTCTTGGCTGTGCTAGAAGCACTGGCCAGTGCTCCTTGCGATAGATGCATGACCTCACATTCTTGGGCATGAGGTGTAGCATCCACAAGACTGCCACTGGCATACACTACTGACTCCACTGAGCCCTGCGCCAGCGGCACAAGAACCTTCGGTGAACATGCGCTGCGAACCAGACGAAGGTCACCCGCCTCTCACCAAGTTCAGCATGCACCACTTCCAGCCATTCTTCGCATTGGCAACGTTCGAAATGGATGCAGTCCTTGTCTTCGCTCTCTTCCGCTTGTGGCGCTTCCTGGCCATCACAGTTGCCCTCGCTGACGATAAAGTCTGGCTTGTCAACTTTGAGCAATCAAAGCTGCTCTGCTATTCTGCACGCTGGTCAGATTCGACAAGGGTGTCTTGCACCCTGCGTGCGACAAAAAAACAACGTAGATTGAAAGTGGCCAAGCTTTGCGCAGGGCAGGCAGCAGATGTCCGTATGTTTTCCGCAATTTTTGCTTTTGGCCAAGGAAATGAATATGAACAAAGCTCTGGGCTCGGCCTGCTCCGCAGCTCGCACCAACCACCGAAGAGTCTGCGCCTTTGAGCTGCACATACGGCACCACGTGCAATGTAAAAGCCTCTTCATTTATCATCTCAGCTGCAGGCAACCCAACGTTGTCCAGGAAGACCACCCGACTCGAGGACTTGAACAACCTCGAAGACCGAAAACAGAGCAAACATGATATGTGGGACCACAACAGCACTGGCAAAGCTACTGAGCACTGAGTAGCAGGCCACCACCCAGAACTCATCCGCGATTCCCATTGCCGTGGTCAGTTCCGTGAGCACACGGTCATTCAGAATCAGATCCAGCCTTGCAAAATCGTAAACCAGCTCAATTGAGGCTGGAAATATCTTGCCAAGTCAGCCACACGAAGTCTCGTACAGAAGCCTTCCAGTCCTTGGAGATCTTGCTTACAACATCTTTGGGCTTGCAAGTCTTCTTGGGCAGGCACCAACGCCCGACGCAGAAATCGAGGCCGAAGCAAACGAAGAAGGTAGACCAACACCTGGAAAGATTTAACGTCTTTAATCTTTATAGGCAGGGAGGCATCCAGCGTCTTCGCGTGGAGCCACTGCACATAATTTTTGGCAACCCTCCAACAGCACACGCTCAGCAGGCTGCGACTTCACAAAAAGCACATGCCAGGCATGCGCTGACCCGCTCGCCATCGCTGATCATGCCAGCAGCCTAGTACACCCAAGGCGGCCAAGGCAGCCCAGCTTCAGGATCAACGGAAGAAGGCAGCTTGATAGTGCGGGCCAGTGGAGACACATCAACCCGAGAGGCAGAGCAATTTGGAACATATTCAGTATGCAGCAGAGGACTTGATGCAGTCGTACGAAAAAGCCTCCAAGTTTATAGAGGAGGGGCAAAGCGAATCCTCAAACATGTTGTTGGCACGGTCTGAGCGCTAGAAAAAAAAAAGTAGCAGGTTTCGCTATATTTCGGCATATGTCAGAACTCCGGGTCACAAGGACAAAAACTTGGGGCCAATTCTGCACACGTCGCCTCCCGCAGAAGCCTTTGCGCCGAAGTCTCCCTTTCCCGCGACAAAGTGTGCCTATACTGCACGAACACTCGTCTCGGCTCCCTTTCACCCTGAAACGGCGCAGTAAGCGACCGGCTGTGGGGCAAACACAAGGTGGGCAAACTCTTCCTCCAAGTCCTGTCTCATCAGTGCTGGACAACCCCATGACTTGGGACCGACCAGCCGACTAGCCGTCCTCTTTCTTCACGGCTTGCACAGGTGAGGCCAAGGGAGACAGGACTTGCAGGAGATCTTCCACTGCCTCTTCATTGCAGACTCGGAGATCTCGGAATTCAGTGAGGGAGAGCATCCCGAGCCTCATCGTCCGGGTGTCCCAGGGCATCAAGCAGTCGCGGCAACCTCGAGCTGTCCACAGTGGCATAGAGAGGCTACCATCCACAGGCAAGTAAAAATGTTTGAGTCGTGAGTTGGACTTGTGCGGCAGCTCCTATGGCCCTGGTTCCGTGCAACAGTAGTCTGACTAGGACCCAGTCGGCATCTGATTTCAGCTCTGTCAAGATGCTGGCTCAAACGTGCACACGGGGCACTACCCGAGTGTGGGCGCCGCGCATCCAGTACTCTTCAGAGCTCTGCCCTCGAGGTCGGGTGGTAAGCTCAATTGTGTCTTGCGGCAGCCTGCACACCAGCCGCACATCTGGAGTCAGAGCATACGAGGATGGAATGTCAAAGATCAAACGGGCTGGCCTCCAGAACAGTGTATTCAGGAAACGAGCAGTGGCTTTCTGCAGATCACGCTTCCTTGGCGAGAGCTCATGTCTTCCTGAGAGCTAGCACTTGGCTTGCCGCAATGGCCTGGACGACACCAAATCCGCAAACGTCCGCCACAGAAAGAAAGGCTTGTCGCCGTCAACCTTGCACAATCGCAAGAATCGACTGTTTTCAGTCAGTGAGGTGCCGAAGGCCCCAGCAACAACTCCATCATGGTACTGGTTCTCCAGAATCGCCTGCCACTGCTAGGATGGTCAGCGCATGTCACAGCATGCGCAATGTCTGGAAGCACAGACCTGCTCGCAGGCATTGATGTCCCGGGCGATGATCATGGTAGCCAGCCCCACAACCGAGACCTGCAGAGACTTGGGCAGGAAATCAAGGTCTTGCAACCCTTCCGAATATCTGATGTCCTCACCTGCACCTCCTCAGGCACGCCAGTGCTGATCTCGGAAAGCGCTAGGCACTGCGGCACTGCAAATCTTCAATGAGGACTACATGCTTCCAGCCGAGTAGCAGAGGACAGGAGAAGGCTCACTGCACAAGCCTGAGCGAAGCCGAGCAATCCCAGCATCCGTGAAGGGATTCAGCATGAGTTTGACGCAACCAAGAGGCATCGTGCGCTGGCTTCATGGATGTGGGTACTGCGCGGGATGACGAGCTGCCCTCCGGGTGCAGGCTGGGAGGTGGCCTCACACGGTCACAGTCATCACCATCATCATAATGGCTGATGCAGGAATATGGCAAAAATGTGTGTTTGAAGCCTGTTCCGCAATGTTTGCAGGAACTCTTCAAAGCCCTCGGAAGGTGTGAACGAAGAGTGGGCAATCCGCCTGCGCATCGAAGGGCTATCGCACTAGGACTTGACATGTATTAACATGTTGATCACCTGCAAAGCTCCAGCAGCTCGTATCGCGTCTGCACCGGCGCTGGTGATAGCACAGCCTGCACATCGCAAAGCAGGCAAACAACATCACCAAATAGGAGCTGCAACTTTTGAAAGCTGCGAGCTAGCTCTTCTCCTCATAGAGGAGTGGCAGCAGGTGCTTGTCTGGATACAGCACCTGCATACAAGTTCACAGCTAATCAACCAAGAAACCAGGGAGGTCCTTTGAGGCAAAGACATTGTGAAGAACTTCATGGGATACCAAGCGACAGAGCCAATCAGACTGCAATGCGGTCTGCACAAGTAAAGGCACCTGTCCAGGCAGAACGATGAGTTCAGCTGTGTGGCTTGATGCGTAAAGGGTGCCCACCATGGATGTGTAGAGCTCTGGCAGATTCAGTTCGGCAAGCAGGACGACTGTGTTGGCGTACACCTCTCTGCCAGGTAAGGTTGGCCTCAAAACTGCTCAATTCTGGAGGCCAGGCCTCATCATTGAAGCGGGGATTACGTAATACTGCGTTCGCGAAGGCCACGAGACGTGAAGGCTCTGCGCAGTACTTGTGACCTCGTACATTTCAACAACTCTAGGGCAAGCACATCTCCGTCTCCTCAAGCCCTGTATTGTCATTTACGGGTGCTTCAATTGGAAGAGCCAGCTGCTTCATATTCTTGCAAAGCAAATGCACTTCTATAATCAGTGCATCTGCTTTGCAACAGCCTACTAGAGGGGGGTAGCTAGAGCCTTTGGGAGTGTTGTCACAAGCTCTGCCTGACTTCTTGCGTGGAAGCTCCAGAGGTGGTTCATGCACAGGTAGAACGCGCACCTGGTCTCAACGATCATGTGCTCGAAAAACGTTGAAGAAAAGAGCGAAAACCGCACGCCTCTGTATCCGTGAGGAACTCTGGCTGCGAGGATTGGAAATGAACCCAAACCTTGCATCTCACTGCGGTCTCTTGCAGCAGATTTCTGTAGGTCTGCAAATAAAGTTGTTCACTTGCTTCTGGCTTCACACGCGCCATGCAGGAGCCACGTGTTCGCGGTGGTGTTGCGTCGCTTCGTCTATGCTCTCCCTCCTCTGCACCGCAGGAAGCAATGTTGCGTGACATCACTGTCACACCAGGATACACAAGGTTGAACAGCCATTGTAGTAGCAGCAGATTGCATTTCCATCTCTGTGCAGGATGGCGGGCTCATTTGGGTGTAACATGCGCTGTGCTTTACTTGTCTTCTTCTTGTCCGGAAGACTGCGAAGACTGCGCGTGCGTCAGGGCAAGCACAAACCAGCAAATTTGTTCTGATTTCTGTCCCCGAACGCCCATTCATGCGTGCCCTGCTGCTTGCCATATCACTTGCTTCTTCTCGCAGTACGATTCAGGCTCCAATGAGTCCATAAAATGCGTTCTTCGCGCCAACCAAACATGCGCCAGAAGCTTGAGGTTTGCTCACACTCATTCGATGATCAAACTTCATCTACTGAACTGGGCTATGCGGTGGAGTGCTGCCGTGCACACAGCTGACTCTGGGGATCAGACACGGTTGGTGTGCCTTGGCGGTAGCATACTTGATACAAAGTGCCTTTTAACCCGGCAATTCCTGGGGCAGGCACGATAAAGCCCCTATCTCCAAACGAGGCGAGCTGATGTGCCGACGGTCGCGGACCACCACCTGCTCCTGCAGATCCTCCAGCATGGTCGATACCTGCACAGGCAACAGCCAGGCACATAAGAACCGCTTTCAATTGTGTGCAAGGCCCTTCAGCCTCGCCGAATGTCCGCAGCGACATGGGATAGAATTTCTCAGTCCAAACCTTACTGCAAATCAAAGCCATCAGGCTTGCAAAATCGCCGGCAAAAGTCAGCAAATTTGTGAGCATAGTGCCCGCAACTTGTCGCAAGAGAGCTCACAGATGTTGCGCCAGCATTCATACGGCATGCCTTCAGCCACCTGCACAAGCGCAGGCACTGTCTCTTGGCAGCAGTCTTCGGGAATGCAGAAAGTTCTGCAAACTTTCCCAGTATAATGTCCCCTGCATGTAGATGATGTCATGCTCATGCAAACATCCAGAATCAACATTTGACCTTACATTTCGCTCGCCTCTATGTCTTGCATCCGGTCGGCACGCAAGGATGTTGCGGGCATGAAGTTGACCTGCGGGACCTGAGAGAAAGGCATTACGACAAGCCTGAAGCCTGAGGCGCGATCCCATTACAATGACCAGAAAGTCGGAGAGACACACCTCTAGCACTGTCCCGACCATCTTCACCTCAGCTGGAATCCATGGGAGCAGGTTGGAACACGCAACCTGGACAAGAAAACCGTATGCAATGGACAAGAACGGCAGTTGCAGCTGGCAGCCGGCAATCTGACAGTTGCACACAGAGCTAAAGAAAGTCTTTGAAGTGCAACTCCACGTGCGCTGACCAACCGCAAGAAGGTCCATGTGCAAACAACCGCCCGGCACGCAAGTCTTTGGCTCTATCCGTCTCCTGCATAACGCTTTGATGAATGCTGACTGGATACCAGGGCCAGCATGGACACCTCATCCAAGGGAAGCCCATGAATTACCTGTCAATAGGCAACAAGCCGAAACAGCGGCTAGGCACGGCAACAGCTTGACTCGACAGCCCCTGCATGACGATATACATGGTATGCAAAGCCAACTGCGTTAAGTGCCCTAGACCACAAGCCTCGTCCATGACATGGTGAAGCTGCAGGAAGAGCTGGCGATGCATTCGCGCTGCCAATGTGCCCACTTGCTCCAGAGCCAAGCGATCCGCTTTCTCTTGACGTGCACGCTCCTGACAAGCCAGCACCCTGCGATGCAATTAGCTTTTCAGAAGCCTGTGATGCTTGGGTCCTCATTCTCAGCCGAGGTAAGCCATGATGCCATCTTCTTCCGATCGCGCTCACGGCGCTCAATTTGCAGGAGGCCCCTGCAACAACTCTGCCAACGTTACCTAGTGCCGCATATTCGATGCAGCATCGGACTTAACACTTGCAAAGTCCTCGAGTTCAGCTGCGCTTTTTACAAAAGCTCAGGTGATAGTAGTATATGGGATTGTGACAATACGATGCAATAAGATCGCACAACGCGAAACATTAAAAATTAGGTCTGTAAGACAAATCCCACTGGCCCACCCCCTGAAAGGACGTCTCCCCGTGAGACAAAAAGATCCGAAAGTTGCTTATCATAGCGATGCGCGGCTTGTTGGGCGGTGAATATTGTGACACCGCTACTGGCAATTACTCTTTTCAGGTGTCGCATTCGTTTTTACCAGCTGACACCGCTTCTTGTAACAGAATGTAGTGGGGATGTTTCTCAGCGCGGCCTGCCGACGTAATCGAGGACCTGAACCACAGCTCCAAGGCCCTGATCGACGAGAAACTCCTGGAGATCCTGGACGGCAAGCTAACAAGAATGGCTTACAGCTGATCCTCTAAAGCTTTTGCGCCTCCTTGAAGATTACACCATCTTCGTTCACAATTCTAGTGATGATTGCGTCGAGGACGAGCGCGAGCGTTGCAGGAGTTTCCTGCCTTGCTCGCAGTATCAACACGGCAACCCGCGACGAGACACTTTGGCAGTTCTTGATCACCTTAGGCTTGCACAAGAATGATCAATAAGGCAAGGTGATGTGAAACGCCTGGGGGTTAAGGGTTGGAGGCAGCTCCTACAGACCCTATGGCAAGATAGCCCCAAACCCATCTCTGTTTGCTGCTAGGATTCGTAGTCGCTAAAGTCGATTGGGCTGTCACTGAAGGCATTCATCTTGATGATCAGCTTTGCTGCCAGGTCATCCTGCATGATGTTCTTGCCACGCGGAGAAGCCAACACAAATGCGACGTAGACAGTGCACGCTGCAATGAATGCTTGTTCATAGTTGGACAGAGACTGCTTGGAGCTTGCACCATCAATGATGCCAGCAATCATCTGCATTACCTTCACAAAAGGTTGCTTGATGAGATCCAGAAACTTTGGATGCTGGTGGGGCAGGTATATGGCCGCTGTGCCCAGTGCCAGGACCATCCACATGATCGTGTCAGGATCCAGGACCTCTTGAAGTCCAGCTTTCTTCCTGCCCATTGCTGCCAGCGACTCATCACTGAGCTGAACCTGCGTGAACTGAATAACAAGCTGTGTCACTTCAATGATATTGTATACTGTCAGAGGGATTTCGTCAGATGTGCTGCCGGGCTTTCGTTTCAACACTTTGGCTGCTTGGCTGCGTGCCACTTGCATCTTGGAGTCCACTTCATAAGCAACCATGGCTCTCGGGAAGAAGCGGAGCATGAGCATGGCACCTGCCAGCACCGGGTCCTCTTCTCGACGCACGTCGCCACGTTCCAGTGCCTCTACCGCCTTGCGAGAACGGCCACAGAGGATGTCCCCAGCCTGGACCTCTGCAGCATAGTCTGAGAGGCGCTTGGGTTGGTCCAAAGCTTCTTTGCCGTTGAGGTAGAGGAAGACCAGCAACCCATCAACCACCACAGTCACTGCCACCGGCATCGCCTGATCCAGAATGGATATTGAGGACTGCGCTGACTCGAGCCTGCCGGATTTCGTCCGCACTTGGACACACACAGTGAAGTCCTCTAAGCTCACAAAGACGTTTGGCAGATTGGACTCGTTCACAATCAGCGCTTGAAAGCTGGGGGCCGCAGCCTTGATGCACAGCTCGCGCTTGAGCGCTACCACGCACATCAGAGTGTAGGCCGGGAAGACTGCAGGGTGTGCTTGGAAGCTGCCTATGGCTTCCTCTGCAGACTCTCGCTTCGACCCAAGCAATTGTAGAAGTCTTGCAGCATCATCTGGATGTAAACGGCCAACAGGACGCTCTTTCTTCTCCAGTAGGCACCCTTTGTCTTGCAACTCAGCTGATGACTGTGGAAGACCCAGCGCAGACAAACAAAATAAAGCCGCATTCTGCAGACGTATGGTGCTGTTGACTTCAGTGGATCCAGTCTCACTTCTCGCAATCACGTTGTCTCGGTGAGCTCTGCGTGAATCAGCACTGAGGCAGTTCCTGTGTGAGGCAACTCAAACTGGCAAGTGCCCCTGGATGTGTCGCTTTCAGTAAGGTTGGTATGTAGAGAATTCAAGTTGCTAGGACAAGGTCCTAAGGCAAGCATTAACGCAGGTTGTGCTTCCAGCGGTTGAAAATGGGTGTCTTCAAAGGACGGAAAGGGCATCCAAAAATGCTTTACGCATCTGACACCTGAACAAGCACGATAGAGTGTTGGGGGGTGTTACCTACCATGCTGCATATTTTGTCTACGCTCCTTAAGTCCCATTACTGCGATAGCGTCTTCGGCAAAGCCTCCATAAGGGAGAGTCAATTAAAGCCAGCCGAAACAGTGGATGTCAGCATGCTCGTGGGAAGAGTAGGGCCCGTATGGCAGCAAATTTAAGTCAGAGCTGCTCACAGTGAAGGGCGCCCAACAGCCATTTACCAGAGCTCAGTTGCAAGTCTTGTCTCGAACCCAGAATGATGCTGATGATGATTATGATAGTTGCATGCGGGATTGCTATCGGTTGTCCTCTCTTCGTCGTCTGCACGAAGTGGCATCATGAACTAAAAACATGATGTAGTGCAACAAACCAAACGGTTCCAAGACCTTCTTACTTCTCAGTTGCATATTAAGATGGAACGCATTGCATTTTTGATTTCAGGCAAGTCTCTGCAGGCCCACGCTGAACATGGAGTTGTCAAACATGAGCAACTCTGCAGAACGGTGCTCATCGCCAGCCACGCAATGTCCCAACAAGTGGACCTCTCCAAGCAAGCTCCTATCTACTATTCCCATGCATTTAGGGATATCTGAGGAAGCTGCTACGCAGGCCTGTTCCCACAAGTACCTCTGCAAAGCCGAACGCTTCTCAACCCTCATGCCAAAACCGCCTTGCTAAGCACCCAAATCAATGATGCATTTCAAAGCTGCCGACAGGATGCAAAGCTAATCCAGAAGCCTGCCGTACTCTTTGGCTGTTTGCTGGCCAGTCTTCGACTTTTTTGTGGACTTTCTCAACGGCAATCGACATGATTCATCTTTTGGGGTGTTGGGTGCTTTGGGTTGGCTGGCCTGGTTAGCTCCATTTGGTTTTTGTTTGTCTTGGCTGAATCATAGAGAAGGAACCGAAGCAAAAAGCAACCAAAAATGATAGGGCTCTGAACGAATGTGTACATTGCTCTCTTAGTTGCCCATGCTCCTATCAACATATTGTTGTTCAGTGGGATATGAGAACGTGAAGGCTGTTGTTGAGTGTTCTAACAACTGCTAGCTACCAGCAAATGCGCAATAGATGCCAGAAAGACTGGTAGCCTGGCAGATCCTTGAAATCATGTTTGTGCTGTGCAGACATCTTTGTCAAGATTCCCCACGATGGCCTTCATCAAGGATCATTCTAGCTCAATTTGCATTTCGTGGACGCATACAGAAAGGTTCGCGATCAGCGTGTGCTTCAGTAATCTCAAGATAGAATCAAGTTATGCGTTCAGGTAAGGGGTAAGCCACAGAGCAAGGTGCCAATTTGCAACTAGTGTCATATCTGCTTGAGGGTCACAAAAGGAAGAAAGACCCGTCAACTCAGATTTTGGGGCACTGGTCGGACATTTCCATGCTGATCAAGAAGTCGAAGAGTCGAACAAGCTTGCCCAAGTGTGGCATCAAGGCTCCCTGCACAACATGCGCACGCAAAGCTGGGACAGTTCATCAGTTAATGGCGGGTCAAGGCCTTCAACCAAAGACGTACATCTCGCACAACACCTGACAAGGGTGCCTTGTCCTCCGGGCGCAGGATCAGGAGGTCGATGGACTTCAGGATTGCACTACAAGCCTTCAAGCCACGGGACCTTCAGCTCAAGCACAGCTACATGATTTGCAGGGCGACCACCAAGCTGACATGAGGGCAGCACCGCACGGATGGCTGAGTGATATGCACCTCCCATACCCCAACATGCGTTAGCTGCAGTTTCCCTTCTGCACTTGAGGACTCGGCCAGCATCGTAAATACACACCCCAGAGCTTTTGCTCTGCTGTCCAGAGCACCGAGATTCTTGGAATTCCTGGCAGTCGTTCGAGTCGGGAGTTTCACTCAAGAATGGCTGAAGCGAACAGGCCAGGCATTGATCCGGTGTAGTGCTTGTTGCAGCCATCACTGACCATCCATAGTAGCCTGCCCAAGAATACTGTCCATTCAGAGCTCCTTAGAAAGAGACTGCCTTTCAGCTCGAGACTTCAGATCCGGCCACACCTAAGGCAGGGAAGGTTCACCAGCTGATGCCAGTATGTGCCCAAGGACGAGCCCAACTGGGCTAGAGGCAGGCAGCAGACGATAGCCTCAGCACGGTGCTGCGCAGGTACCAGGTGCCACATAAGCTGGATCGTGCCAGGCTGCTGTGAGGATCTTCTTCGTACTGCAAGAGCGACAGGCTTTCGACAGTAAAGACCCTGGCAGACATGGCGTGAAGTAGACAAGAAGATTATGATAAGGGTGAGACTCCGCCAGGCGCACTTCTCACAGTCTGAACCATCAGCAAAAATGCCCAGAAAGTCCGTGGCTCGGCTGGCTGCGTTGCAGAAGCCAAGCCTTTCAGGCGCCACTCGCACACATCACCCCCCAAAACCAAAACCTTTTACTTTCACTCGAAACCACCCACATTTGCTGAAATGATTCGCTTAAGAACAAGGTCTGGGATGCCTGCAGAAAACGATGGAAAGGCTGTTCCAGTCACTACCCAACTTGTCTTGCATAGAGTCTGTGCCTGTTCAGCTCCAGAGTCTTCTCGAAGACCTTCTCCGAGGATGTCTTGCAAAGATGCATGGTGGACATATGGTCCTGCCGCCAAAGAATCAAAACGTGACCTTTGTTCAACAAATGTGTGGTACCTGGTGTATCTGGAAGACCACTCGCATCATCTCGCCCTCCAAGAAAGCTGCCTGGTGTCGAACTAGTGAGGGGACCGTCGGATACCATGATTTGCATTCCCAACATGTAAAGGGACGAGGGCGCAAAGGAGGAAAGGACAGGGCCCCGTCATTGTTTGTGACACCAGGCCCCGGTAGATCATGCATAGCACATGAAGCTTCAAGCGACCCCTTCGCCTCAAAACACACACATCTTGTAGGCTAGAAGCTATTGATGCAATCAGCTGCAGGTCAGCACTTGCACAACTTCGTCCTCCTGCCTCGTCAAGATACTCAGACTGTGGCTCACCAACACCACCTCAAAGCATCTTCGAGGAACAAGATCTCTAACCTGACCGTTCTTCTTAAGGCTGTGGCCAACCCGTGTGTAGCAGCGCCGGAACTGCCCAATATCTGTGAGGTCAGTCTCAGGGACGAAATAAACCTACCAGGTTTTAATGACAGAGCTCTGTTGACGACATCCAGTCTCCACCAGCCCAGCCTCAATCTCTCCGAGCCGGAAGCCAAAACGCTTCTCAACGTTCTTGTCCTGTTGTGGGTACCCTCATGAAAGACGGAAATATGAAAAATTGTCGACAACTTCTGGCGAAACGTATCCTCCCCCACGCCTTTACAAGACAGCTACAGCTACGTATTCCAGAAGAATGCTTCCAGTAAACAGTGACCTGTCAACTCCACACATATCCGAAAACCTTTCAAGCCAATCCAAACATTTTTACCCGTCCAACAGGGCAGGATTGCCTTTGATGCTAGCGGCTTGAACTGCAGTGCACTGATGGAAGCTGCTATCGTCTTTTGTGTCAGACTTCTCATGGTAGAGGAAGCAGGGGTGTGCCGGTCTCAACTTTGGCAGAGCATGCAAACACTTACCCTACGAAATCCAGGAGCATCTTGCGGCCAGCAAGCCGTGAGCCGGTCGGACTTGCTTTGTTGGAAACAGCAGACAACATTCGGAAAACGATCTTCAGCTCCGCCATCAGGTGACTCCCACAAAGGTTGCCAAGCAAAACCGATCCTCATTCCTGTCTTTGCTGATAGAAGCAGCTTGCAACTTGTCACAAGCAGTCCTCGCCCAAATTGTCAATGGAAAAATAGAAGGACACCGTCATCTCACCTGAACTTGCAAACCCAACTTTGCCGGGTCTGGCAGAGGGATCACCAAGAGCGCTGCGCAAAGAACCGAAGTTTAGGGGGGGTATGTACCTGGCGAGTATGGTAAGAACTGGAATTCTATGACAAATGCAAAAGCAGGATGGGGCTGGCAATGCTGCATAGCTGTAGGCTGTAAACGACAGCTGGCCATTCCTGAGCCAAAGGACTTGACGTGCTCAATACCCAGGCAAACTAATGTCACTTGCTTGGAGCCATATTAGAGCACTAAGGTGGCTTGAACCTCCGACGCTAAGTCCACAGCCTAACCACCGCATCATCGCGGGCTTGCACATCACACTTGAAGAAAGTGTACCTTGACATCACTGTTGTACTGTTTGATTGGTGTAGCAGGCTGTAGGCCCAGACTTCTCAGTAAAATCGCCGAAGTCGCCAGCAGCGACCTCGTCAACCCGGATGCCATGCAATGACTCATGTGACGATTGATAACATTTCGCGCACATGGTATCCCAGCGAGGAAACAATGCTGCAAACAAATCCCGACAGCTAGCAAGGTTCGCAAAGGGCCAAGGCATCCAGCGGCAGTACATCTAGGCGGGAGTACCTGCATCATATGCGTCCTGCCTATCGGAACTGCTAAGCCTGCGGTATGGGAATCGAAGGAGGCGGCGTACTTGAGCACACGCTCAATCAAATGCGGGTGCTCTTCCAAGATGTACTGCGTTGCCTCGATTGCCAGCACGTGTGTACAGCGAGCACACATGTTCTGGCTACATGCAAAGGCCGCTGCGACGGAGCTGTCGTATCCAGACAAAATCTGCAGCAAGGGCATGAGTTCACAGCCGGGACAAATTCATCTAAAAAAATCTGTCACAACTGAAATGCCACAAGAGGCGCCTCATGCATCCGGTGGAAAGCTTCACAAACTTCTCGATCGTTCCAACCCTCCAAATTCTCCTTGCACAGCAGCTGATGTGAAGGCTCATGGCCAAGAGCAAGCTGCCGCGGCTACAACTTCAACCTCTCTTTTCTACTGGACATGACCAGGAACGCTACTCAGCTACTGCACTTGAAAGGATTAAGGCTTCCACAAATGCTCGCAGAGCCCTGGATGCAGGGCTTTCGCAACAAAGCTTCAAGAATCCCCCAACACGTTCTAAGATTGCCACTCCAAATGTTCGTGCTGCAAGCTAGCCGCCATTTGCAGGAAAAGCTAACAACCTCGGTCCACAGCAAAGCTGAACAGCTTCTGCACGGACGAGAACCTCTGTAGTACTTGGCAAGCACCCCCCTAGCTGTATGGCCTCTGGAGGAGGACCACAAGCACTGGTTCCGACCGCGTTTGGGAGACTCAGCTGTTGCCTGTCAGGTCGTAAATGATACACGTCGGAATCTGCTCTACACGAGGCAATCACACCACCAACCCTGTCGCTGCATCATAAACGCTAAATCAGTCAAAGATTCCTACAACCCCACTGCGCGCTTTTATGACATCTTGCGGGCAACAATCCGCATGTAGGTGCAAGCAGCAAGACCGTAGACGCTGTGAGACTCACCGATTTCTACTGGAGAAAGTCCAGTTGCGCGAACCCATTTGCCAATGTCAGTACAAACCTCTATGTCGAAGTTCTGGGTTTTCAATGAGTCTAAGAGGCTATGCAAGGCATCAGGAGTGAAGGCATCGCAGAGCAACAGGAGCCCATTGGGTCTCAAAACACTTCCGACCGACTGGGCGAAGGCGTCTGTGTTCTGAATATCCGCTGCCGCCTCAACGCAAATCAAAGCATCGAAGGCATCATTCCCGTACTTTTCATGGAGGGCATCGGCATCTGCTTGTTCATACCGCAAGTTTGGAGGGAGAGGTACATGAATATTGTTACAAGCGTTGATATTGTCCAGCAAAGCATCCGTGGCCACATATTCTCGGGGTGCAGCCACCTCTGCCAGGTACCGAGCACCACCACCTCGCATGCATCCAACTTCCAACACGGACTTGTCTCGAAGGAGATCCTCCTTCACGTCAACAATTGATTCGCCTGGAGTGGCAGCAACATGCCAATATAAGGCCGCTCCATACATGTGCATTTGCCATTCCCATGAACCTTTCGGGAAACCTTTTCGCAGCACAATATCAGGACGGGGTATAGGAGTTCCAAATTTGCCCCCGGAGTTGCAGATGTCAAGAATAGGCGGATAGGTCGATCGCTTCGTCTTGCCGAGCCATCTTTCCAGCTGAAAGAAAAATCGACTCATCAGGGTCTCTGGCAAGTAGTTTCGCCAGTCCCGAAGGTCGGCAACATATCCGCGTTTAGGATTCTTCCTGGCCCAATAATGCCTGACAATGGCGTGCCTGAACCTGTCCTTCCGCAAATAACCACGTGCCGTTGAGCGGACCACTCCACAAAACTGCATGGGAAGCAACGCCTGTGAGAACATCAAGTGCCAGCACAATTCCAGCTTGAGAAGTCGCAAATACCCAAAGAATGCACGTTGTGTATGTGGGTTTTCACACGACTTTTTAAGTGGTTGGAACATGTGACGTGGTGACACACATCATCCATTCACAGAAGCATGGCACTTATGATTTGAACGCCAAAATGTGAGGGCTAGATGACCCAAACCGGATGTCATCATTGATCCTAAAGCCTGCCTGCGCGCATCTTTGGAGCGCGGCATTATCGGCAAAAGGGTGCTCAACGCATCATTTGGGTAAGAAGTTGTACGAAACATACTGAAATTGGATGGTTGCTTACAAGACACAGATGAAAAACACAAAACATTATGAGTACTGTTTGCCAAAATCACGTGCATGTACCACAGGCTGCTTACACACAAGATCACAATACCAACCTGGCCATGAATCAAACTGATGGCCAAGCAAACTGAATTTGCACAAAACATGTGTCACCTACATGTTCTGCGTGCTCTGGACAAGATGCGATGTCTAGACATGGACGTCGACCGGGCTGCACAATGCGACTGTTGGGCTATCACATGCAAGCTCATGGAAGTCAAGCGCGGCATTGAACCCAATATGAAAGGCACCATCGACACAGAAGTGCTGCAACGAAACCACGATTGACAAAATGCAAAAGTTCCACATGTCACCTTCACACATCGACTTTATAAGCCGCACTTTCAATTGAAGACAATCGTGCAGCGGTGCGCAAATGAAAGCATGTTCCAGTCAACTTCGAAAGCATCTGGCGCAGGGTGTACAAAAACACTCAATTAAAACCGAATATTGAATTTGAAAATTGACTATTGGGATTGGCTCTTGTTTTACAAGATGGAGTTGGGATTTCCGGGTGGATGAGGAGCCGCGGCCATTGGAAAACTTGGCAATTTCCATTTCTTCGGAAATATTCGCCAGCGCCACACATCTTGAAAGCATTGTTCATCAATGAAGGACTTAACGTTTCAACCATGCACCCATAGAAAAAGTGCAAACGTAATGTAAACCCTCATCGTGACAGCTCTGCGCTCCACACATTTTTCCCCTGTGTGAAAGCCAAGGGGTTGAGTCACGTGTTATTGGTTCAACGCGTGACTTGTGCGCGCCCGCCTATTCAAATATGCTGCAAGTTTGCCCCCATCAGTACTGTGAAACAAGGTTAGCGGTTCGCCCTGCGTTTGTGTATATACCTTTATAGCAGGACGCATCAGGTAGCAGGCCACGAATCCATGACACAGTTTATAGTTTTCGAGGAGTAGCGTGACAAAACTCAGGCGGCAGCAGCGTTTTGGCGCAGACTCCAAACGAAATTTTGTCAGGCCCTGTTGTTTCGCTTTTGCCTGTTTTTTTACCTTTTGCTTTCTGTGTTTTTCGTTGTCTCTTTCTGTGTTTTTTTGTGTCGGGAAAAAGGCTAGCAATGCCCATTCATATGGCGACCATGCCCAAAACATAGCAAAACACTAGTTTTACAGAGTTTTTCCCTCTTTATACAACATACATGAAAATTTGGGTTCCAGGGTTTGGGCTCACAAGGCTAAGGTCAGCAGGAACCCGGCCTCCCACCCCCACACCCCCAAACCCAGAAGGCTGCGAAAAACACAAGAGACGCAGGGCGCGTTTCCTCAAACAACCCAAGATCACTCATCCTGACACATGGTTGTTCAACCAGTGCTCGACGTCAACGTCACACCCAAGCTCTCAGCGCTAAAAAGGATTCTGGTCACATTCACATTGGCCATCTCCGCTGCGTTATGTCACCTCGGCTGGGTGGGTCCTTTTTTCGCACTTTGAACCGCAGTGGTCTGATCTGACCTACTAGCGAGCTAGTTACACGACACATTGGCCGCTGCTGCTCAGTGGCAGCGGGATGCTAATGGGTGAAACGTACAAGCTGCTACCCCACAGGAACCGCAGTTCACTGACTGGGAGGGTGCATCAGCGCTACTGAAAGACATTGCTGTCACGGAGAGGGGCCGAAAGATGGCAACCCAATGCTGAGCCTGTCGCAATACATGGAGCATGTGCTTCTGAGAGCATCCTCAGCGGACTGTCGTTTGGGTGGAAAGAATTTAGGAGAGGCTTTCTTGTGTTGGCGCCAGAACAGGCACCCAATGATAGTGGTTAGCATCATTGCCGCCTTCTCCTCTTGTTCAATTTCCACTCACCAAGCCAGGCTATAAAGGTAATGCGCCGGTCTACCGGCATGGACCGCACAAGGAACTCCATCCAGATCTTGGTCAGCGTATATCTCGAGTGCCTTATCATTACCTCCAGAATTCTTTCGCTTCCATCGGTCCGCTGAGAAAGAGAGGTACGAAGAAGGTCCTTAGCAAATTGTGCCCCATCCTCTGGCTCCGGCAGTTCTTCCGGTATGCTCTGGCGGATGATGTGTGCGTCATTCGGAAGGAAAGGAACATCCCAATTTGCCCCCATCAGGTCAAGCTCCTGATTGAGAATATTCTGAAGTGCCTCCGGGAGCAAGCCGATCACGTGATCCCGCACTTGGGTCCATGACTGGTTTGAGCATCGGCTTGCTAAGTGGCCGTTGATACTACTAGCACTCCGTTTAGAGTGACCCTTATCCAGGAGCATGTCATAATGGTGCCTCACGCATAATCTAATATTCGCGCGCGCACACATTTCTCTGAAGTCCTCCTCTGCCTCTCCTCTTTCCCTGTCACTTGCAGCTTCCTCCGAGGAGGAGGAGGTACTAGAAGAGCCTGACATGCTGGGGACCAGGGGTCACCCAAGTGGGGCAGTTCGAATGTCGATGATCAAAAGCTGTCCAACTTGTGAGGAATTGGGATGTGTGAAGCACGTGTGAGATGCCTGCTGAACTGGAAAATCATGTAATATGCGCTTGAGCTAAAATCACAACACGGCGGCGTTTGACCCGGGCTTGCAGAAACAAATTCAATGCAGCATGTGGCAAGAAACCGACACACACAAAAAGGTTTTTTCCCCATTTGCCTTTCTGGTGGCCAGTAAATGGCTCACCATTGCTGAGTGCCACCTCAGCACACTGGGCATCCATCAGAAGGCGCGGCTACCTGGCCAAGCAGCCAAGTATATAGCTCTGTTCCTGAACTTCAGCTGGTATGATAGACATCTGTTCAGCAGCTTGATTATCATTGGAGTACCAGCAGTTCGTGTGATTAGGCATAAATGCCGCAACTCTGTAATGTTTCGAGTTTTGAGTTGGACCCAAGTGAGTGATAGCCGTAGTAATGCCATAGATCTTCCAGCTGACGTTGGTGTTGAACTGCGAGGTGAACACGGGAAGCATGATTTCCCTGCTGTGAAGGTCGATAGGGATGGTATGCTTCACAATGCCGCCAGGGGTTTCTCTGTATCTGGGGAGTTGCATGTAAATGTGTCGTGGGGTGCTGTGAAGTGCATGTGTGTGCGCTTGCGCATGCCACTGATTGATGAACTGTTGAATATCCGAGCAACACAGTCCGTCTGGTGTAACCATGAGCAGAATGCGCGTGTTTCCGCTGTGAAGGAACTCTTCCATCTGGCCTTCAACCTGTACGCGAGCTCCTCATGAGAATCCATCACCTAGCCAGCCGAGCTTGGGCATAAGAAATTGTATGAACTCAGCCGCATCATGCTGGATATGGGGGTTGTCTCCATCCTACTAGCTGAAAGCGAAGGAAATTGACCGGATTCCACTCACCGCCTGCCATCGCCCTGATCCAGGTATCGGGGATGCTCACATCAACCCGTTGAGAAACCTGCCAGAGGATCGAGAAGACTGTTGAATTGAGATAACAGGTGTTGCTATTATTTCTCATTTTCAGTCTAATCACATCACTGGGCAGCCCATTTGACGGCGCTGGCCTCCTATCCCTGTTGGTACCACTGCTGGAGCCGCCTACTCGGCCTCCAAAGCCTTTTGGAGGACCGCTGCCAGACCGTGTCTCTTCAGGGACGGTGGGCGCATTTGCGCTGCACTAGGTTCCACACCGTGCAATTGGCTAGCTGGGTCAGCAGCTCCTGCGCGCGGTGTGCCTCTGGAGATCTCAGGGCGATTTCGACGACGAAGACTGCTTTCTCGTTTTCCTCTGGCTCCTTCTTCATCTTGCGCACCGAGTTGAACTTGGTTATGATGCTGTCTTTGCAGCACGTTCCCAATTCTTGAAGGAGCTGCTGGATCTGTTCCACGCTGAGAGCGCTGCGGTCGGGATCTTGCTCTAGTTTTTGCTCCTTGGGATTCCATCTTTGGAACACGAACTGCTTGCTCGGATTCATCACCTTGCGCTCCACCGCTGCCTTGACTGCATTGGGGTCCTGAACCCGGCTGCCCGTCGCTCTGCCCCTGCTCTCGGGGCTTCTTCGTTGCCCCGTTCTGCTGGGCCGATAGAGCCGGCAGCCAATCTCCGAACACCGACGTGATCTCCTCGACCATCTTCGTGTAGTAAGCCTAACAGCGCGCATTGGAATACAATGTTACATTGTTTAGAATGGCGACTATAGGAGACCCTAGTGCACCAAGGGCAGACCCCATCTCTATCCAACAAATGCTTGATCTCAGCGCACCTTGCTTCTAGCCGGGAGGCCACTTGCTTCCACTNNGAGCCTGTGATAGATGCCTTTTCACAGCGGTCGGGTCTCTCACCCATCGATTGCAAAGGCAACAGCGCTGTGCAAAGTGTTGCGCATGCTGCGTATCCATCAGTGACTTCCACCCTTTTTCTTCCAACAAGCGGGTAATTTCAAGGTTTTCATGAGCTGGCAGCGGCGTGGCTCTCGGCGGCTCGACGACAGGAGCGTCACCTGTAGTCATGAGATTGGCTTGCATTTGTCCAAGCATCAGTTTTGGGCAATTTACTCTCTCAATGTGCATTTTGAGTCCATGCCACTCATCAAATTTGTGTCCGCAGTATGCACATTGAGGAAGATTCCCCGTGGCATGCTTGGAGGCATCGAACGTGACGCCACCTGTAAACTTGATTTTGTGACTTATCGCCATATGCTCCTTCAAACTTGTCATTGATGTGAAGCTTTTTTTCGCAATGTTGACACTTGTATTCCTCTGCCTCCTCTTCCGGCCTTGTCGGAGAGACCATTGCATGCTCTCCCTGTCGAAGGGTGGTCAACACGTG
>CAJNIZ010002547.1:0-78950 GCA_905231905.1 Symbiodinium pilosum
ATAACCCGCTTTAGCTCATATGAGTAGTGTCTTTTTTGGTGCTCGAACCTAGTAAGATTATATTCCTTATATAAAATACTATACCCAAAAGGAGGATATAATCTTACTCTATATTGGTACCATAGTATCCCCAAATAAAATACTACTCAGGTGAAGCCTGCAAAGCCTTCAACTAGTCTTGGAAAAGAGCAGCTCTGAAGACCCTGGATTCAAAGCTATTAAGTCTGAAGTCTAAGCCTCTGAATCCTCAAAGGGTTTAGGGTTTAGGGCTTAGGGTTTAGGGTGCAAAGCCTAAACTGCATCCCTACCCTACGTCAAACCCCGATATGGGCAGGCAATCCGTCGTTTTTGTTCAGGCTTTTGGAGAACCCTGGCACCTACACCACCCAAACCCCTAACCTTCTAAATCCCTGTGCTTATGGGTTCTAAACTTGATAAACCCCAAAAAAACCTGAATTACGGGGAACTCTTGGGCGTGGCGTAGCGGACAGGGGGCGGCTAGGTAATCCATGACATAAGTCTTTTCGGTCCTAGGCCCTAAACACCAAACCCTAAACCCTGAATCCTAAACCCGAAACCCTAAATTCCCTTAACCCTAAATCCTAAACCCTAAATCCTAGACCCTAAATCCTAAACCTTAAGCCTTATAACCCTAAGCGCTAAGCCCTAGGTTTGTGGCCCTTTTGCCTTGGCCTTTGGAGGGGGGGCCGGTCCGCGGGGGCCCTTGCCGCGGCCTTTGGCACCCTTCGAAGGGCCCGAGCCTTCGAGTTGAATTGGGGTTTAGGGTTTACCTAGACCCTCCAGTGTAGCTCCTTTTTGGGTTTGGTATTTTTTTGGTTAGGGTTCTTATTAGGACTACCAAAAAGGTAATACATTGGAGGGTCTAGGTAGGGCTCAACGTTTTAGGGTGTAAGGTTTACTGTTTAGGTGCTCTAGGGTTTAGGACTGGGGCAACTACTTGGGGGCTTTTGTGGGGGGGCTTAGTAATTGGCTTTAAAAAAGGAGATGACTGGGGTTGACATATGGCTTATATGCTTTAGAGTTACTATATCCTCCTGACCCGCCAAAAGTACCATCCGGAAAAGAAAGCATGCTTTCAAAGAAGAAAGCTGATGAGAACCCAGGTGCAACTAATCTTGCTGCCCGATAACGACAGCAAAAGCACAATACTTCATATCATTCACTGAGTTTTGTTAACATGTCATGTATGGCTCAATTTCCACTCTGAGATGATAAACACTTTTTCGCTCACGTTACCAACCCTCCATCATGCTAGAGGAGAAAAATACGGGGACCGTGGACCCCTAGCGTTGGAAACTCTGATGTCTATGTACAAGCCCAGACTTCCCAACAACCTCTAGACTCTCCCTAAGGCTCCAAATAGCCCAATGTAGGTCATATTTATAGACTTTGGGCCCCAATGTAGGTACTATTTATAGACATGGAGCCCTAGGGTCTATCATGCAAACAATATTTCACGGGATGCCTAGCTCGCTTACGAAACCCCAGCAAAACCAACACAAGTAAGACAAACAATGCACCTAAACTGCCCACGAAATCAACACAAATCATTAGATGCGCCTAGTGTACCCCTGGAACAACGAGACCCAAACCCTATAGTCCCTCTCAAGTAGATAGAATATGGGGTATAAGGGGATCTTATTATAATATACCCAAAGCCATATTCTATCTACTCAAGGGGGACCCTAAGCCCCCTTTTGCATCCATCCTGGTGGGCTTCTGCTGGGAATGAAAGGAACGCATCACAACCCTTGCTCACCCTCAATGACCCAAAGGGTCCATGTAGCTACATAGTATGGGACTCAGGGTCTAGGGTTTAGGGTAGGCATATAGTATATACTTGAGCCCATAATTAGATGGAAACAACTCTGGAGCCATCGTATATACGATATAGCTACATGGACCTTTTGGGCAACCCTAAATCCAAGATCCGTACTGAGTCCTGAACCCCTAGCCCCGAAAAGTCTCTACAAATCCCAGGCATTTGGACCCAAACCCTAAACCCGAAATGCCTGTAGCTTGCACAGGTTCGGGAGCTTCTGGAGGCTCTTGCGGGCGCGGAGGGCCTCGTATGAAGTTCAGGGTGTCCGGTTCACGGCTTTTAAGGCTCAGGGTTTAAGGCACGGAGGGAGAAACATGGCTTACCCTAGGGAAATACCAAGTGCGGGACCAAAAAATACAGCGAAAAATCTATGTAAGCTCGCACTTGTTGCAAGTATGTTGGGGACGGCCTCCGTCCTCCGAAAGAGGCTTCACACCCAAGCCCAAGATTAAAACCAGTTGTTAAGCCCTACAATTAGGTCACATAATAAGTATGATTTGTCGAGGATGGGTTCCCGAATTCCAGCTATTATTTTGCAATATATATATATACTAATACGTATTATTATTATGTTTGTTACGCAACTTACAAGCTGCACACCGCCCTAATTTAGAACTGTGCGGCAAAACCATGAAAGGCTACACCCATTGTGGCGGGCAAAACATATCACAGCCCCACAACATAACAATCGGCTTGCACGCACTTAAAAGATCTCTAATCTCCGTACTTCTGTGTAGAACCCACGGCTATTCGAACTCTAAATCCCAACAGGTGGCACCCATTATGCGCAGGGTTTTCGTCCATCAGCAGCTTGGCCCCAGGGCCCCTGCATTGCTTCGCCAGGACCATGAGATCCTGGAAAGCGGCCAGCCAATCCGATCGTAGTTGCGGCGAGGCCGCACAGAAGACCAACTCCTACGCGGTTTAGGGTTTACGATCTAGGGGGTTAGCAACACGGCAGATTTCAGTTCCTGTGCAGACCTCTAAGTTCTGGGCGTAGAATCTCGGGTCCGAAGTTTGGAGATCATAGGAAGTCAACAAGTCTAGTTTAGGACCGATAACGGATGATCAGTTACCTGTAACCCCGAGTACATACAGGTTATGTACCAGCAGTCACCGCCCCCACTCCCCCCAATTCGAAGGTATGATCATAAAACTCTGGCTAAGTCCGGTTACAGAAGACATTCCATGGATGCTTGATGTTACCCTGCGAGGTTGTGCCCTTAGCCGTTAGCAGTGTAAGTTTGGTGGTGGGGGGGGCGGAAGCATCTCAGATGAATAGGAGTTTCCGTGAAGAGGGGGACCCTTCATACATCCAAACATCATATGTAGTCCTTATTCTAGATATGCCCAACGAAAAAGACCCGACATTCAGGATGTCCCACAGACCGAATCTTCCCAAGTGGAGCCACCTGACCTGTGTCTCGGTCCAGTGGGGCATCTGCAAAACAAAACGATGTATTCCAAAACAGGGCTTGAACAGAGGTCTAGGGGTCCAGGGCACACTTCTGGGGGTCCAAGCATGGAAGCGGAAGGCTCACAGATTTGTCAAAATCTTAGGTTTCAGGGTGTTGTCTCCTCTTTGAAGCCTAGGAAAAACCTTCATTCCCTTCAAGCTTGCCAGGCCTACTCACCTCCTCAAAGCATCACAATTTCATGACCGCTACCTTCCCATAGGGTCCAAGTAGCTACGTAGTATATACATAAGGCCCAAATTGGCTTGCATATAACTACTTTAAGGCCCAAGTATATACTATATAGCTACATGGACCCAGTGGGCTTGGGTCCTGGGGCCAATTGCTTGTGCTGACGATGTAGAAGGACTATTCATGATACCGCCAATCATCGGACCACGGAGACTGGGAACGAGGTATGCTACTAGAAAATGTGACTGGACATGATACAATAACAAATTCTACAGTCTTTGTACTGCTAAGAGGAAGTGAGGCAGCGTCTTGAAATGATCTTGAGAGGGAGCCCATGACGCCGAGTAATGCCATCGATCAACACCTGGGTTTAGGGTTGCCAGGGTCCTCCCCATCCCGCCGTACCAAGGCGAAACCAGCAGGTGACGGCTCACCTGAGAGTAACATCTGCGCACGTGCTGCCAAATCTGGCAAGGTCTTTCACTTAAGATAAACCCTTCCAGTATACACTATGTTTCCTTACTCCCTACAAACACCAGTAAGTCTCCACAAGAAGTATCCCTTGCGAACCCAGGAGCTTACTAATACTCCAAGCCCTCAGTTTGATCTGGAGTTTTTCTTTTTGTCTGCAGCATTCAGCAAAGAGGCCGCTTGGAGCCTCAGGCCGCGCGCCCAGCGGTACCACAGAGACCTGAAGCCGCATGCCCGTTTTGCAGGTCCACATTTACGCGAGCACATATCTACACCCATGCATCCATACAAACATGCAAACAGACTGGTAGACAGGCAGGAAGGCAGACTTTGATATACATATATGCATATATGGCATGCATCGACACATGTACAAATATAGATGCAACTGTGCTCATGGACAGAGGAACGGCAAAGCCCTATGAGTGTCTTGTGTAATGTTGTCAGTGAAGGTGGGCAAAATTTTGTTCAAGAGACAGTCCTGCTGGTACTAGGGCTACAGCGCTAGCGCTGCTTAGGCTGCTTCAGACAAGGGAAAATAACGGGCAAGCTGGAATGTTTGTCAACGCAGCAATTTCTGCACGGTGGCGGCGACTGGCATGTTACCTCTGTTTCAGATTTCGCTACCCAAAGATGGTCGTTTGTGTCTACAATCAGTCATCACCATCACCACGTGTGCATGCTGCATGCAGTCTCCTGGACACCTCGTGATGAGATCCTGCCGCGGACTTTGATAAGAATGTTGGCTGCTTCTGCGGCAGGCCTTTGTTCGCATCGGCGACTTCAGCTTTCATGTTCTGGCCCGAAGAACAAAAACTAGCAGCAGGCCACAGGTACAAAAGGAACATAGGAAACATCAAGCAGACTCGTTCTGACTTCTCCGCCATGTTTCCCAGCGCCTTTCCTAAGGAGAGATGAAACAATAAACTTCGCCTTTCTGCGCAGGCAACAACACGCTACCTGGGCTGATGAGTGTATGATTCATCCGTCACCGGCTCCCTGCTCTAGCGATCTGCGCCTCATCTCAACACCATACTCAGCCATTGGTTATTCTCCTGCTCCAGGACAACCCTGTACAAGCTCAAAGGCACACAGTTCTTCTTGCAACTCCATAGGTCTAGTAAGATGCCACAACACAAGTAAGGCACCCCAACCTGGTTCGCAATTGAGATGAGGGCTTGGTATTCTAAAAGCTTAAGACCCTAGTCACCTACGGACTTATGGGTTCTACAGGGTTCTACAGACTAATTGGGGGGTTACCCAGACCCCTGGTTAACAATCCCCTTAATGGGATTATAATTAGGGATCCTATTATTAATGCCCTTAAAAGGAGGGGGTTCATGAATCATGGGTCTACATTAATGTTATTACTTGACGGAAGGTAATGGGGGATACGGGACCAGGACCTGTCGGATCCCGAGCCCTAAATCCGAAACCCTAAGCCTTAAGCCCTAAATCCTAAACCCTAAGCCTTGAATCCTACACCCTAAACCCTAAACCCTAAATCCTAAACCCTTAACCCGAAACACTAAACCCTAAATCCTAAACCCTGATCTCTAAACCCTAAACACTGAACCCTAAACTCAAAACCGTAAGCCCTAAACACTCTCACCCCCCTGCCTGTGGATCTACCAGCCAGAGGCTTTCCACCTCAAGGTTCAAGCTTTCGGGTGTAGAGTTTGGAGTTTAGCGTATACTGGGGTTATATAGGGGTAATGGAAAAGAAGAAGCAAACTACTGAAATGGGTTACATTAGGGTTTAGGGTTTGAGGTGCTTAGTAGGGATAAAGGAATGTAATTCCAATGTGGTGCCTGCATAATATATTCCCTCATTCCCGTCTGAGAACCAGTAAGTTCAATTCAGGGTCTAGAACTTAGAGCCAGTCAAAAAGCTATGCGCAAGCTGCTTCTCAAGTAACCCCAAGATAACCCCGAAGAAACACCCTCCTGTTCCTCTAGTAACCCGTATGTATCCATAGGGCTCCTCAAGGGATTTTGGGGTTTAGGGTTTAGGCGTTTTTGGTTTAGGGGTTTAGGGCTTAGGGGTTCGGAGTTTAGGGGATTCCCTGATGAGCCAGGAACGGGGGTTGTTTTCTCTTGGTGGACCTCACCTCGACTTCTACAGGGCTCAGCGAGGCCACGTCCGAACCAAACAGGGATGAAGGTGCCCTGAAAATGCGCGCCCCTGGTTGTTTGAGAAGTCGGCTAGAGGGCTATAGAAGAATGCTCCAAAGTAGCTTACAAGCATCAACCCCCTCTAGGTTTTTGCTTCGGGTGCACCCGCGCGGCCCCCAAGCCCTGAACGAGGCAAATGTCCGAGCTGCCTTCACGACCTCAGCCATCTCTATAAAGTCCGCCTGCCAATCATATCCACCCGGCGACCATCGGTTTTGTGGCACATGGGTACATGTCAAAAGCAGGGTCCTTAATAGCTAGCACGGGAAGACAAACATCCTTGGTGGAAAAGTTGCCCGAAACAGAGGCCGTATTTTTGTTACACAGATCCCTGCTTGCTCCTGTCTCTTGGCTCGGGGTGCTTTGGCTTGAGGCTTCAAATACAAATCCAACACTTTCTGGGTGGTTCTGTGAAGCCCCTCATTCTTGAAGCTTTCCCTTGAACACCAGAACCCACCCGCGCCAAACAGTTCTGAGTCACGGCTCGAAACGATTCCAGGGCTACACCGTTCCCACGCTCTTTTACCGCACGCATGTGCTCATGAGGGCACAGACAGAAGGACATGGCACATATCCGTAAACTTAAGATCCTTAAACACTGTAATGCGCACATTGGGATACATTGGGATCACCTCGCGGAAGAAATTGCGAAGCTGTCCGCCTCCCTTCCACGGGGCCAGGAAAAAGTACGGAGCTGCCAAGGGTCTGCAAGGACCTGACCCAGAAAGTGCTTGAGCGTTTCAACACAAGAAAAAAGGATTCTACAGCATGTGAACCTTAAAGTAGATCTGCGAACATTTACAAAGGTTTTATTCAGGGTTTCAGCAAAATTTGGGCACATTTTGGTCCTAGGACCTTGGGCCTTGGATCCCCATAACAATCATCTTCATCATGATCATCATCATGGCGTCATTACCCTTTCAAACTTCCAGTCGAAACCTGCACCCCTGGAAATCCCAACTCAGCGTCTTCTACGGTTTAGGCTGTAGGGTTAAGACCTTCAAAATACCAGAAAAGGGTAGCTAGGGGCTTATCATGAGTAGGTGGGAAGTCAGTGTTCATTTAATGTTTCAATTTTCGTTTGATCTTTCATTACATCTCTACATACCTCTATGCAAGCCCTCTCCCTGAAACTGGACCCAAATCATAAGCCCATATACCTAAACCCCGGAGCGCATACGTATATGCGTAACTATATGTATATACACATTCATATTTAGGCATCTGTATTTATAATGCATACAAATATGCACTTCCATCGCCTGGGCCTAGACCCCAAACCCTTGAACGCCTCATGCTTACATCTGTTATATGAGCTGTAGTCAAACCTCCTCAAATCTTTCTTAATAAGACCTATAGTAGCCTCTAAACCCTAAACTCTAAACCCTAAGCCCTAAACCCTAAAACCCTAAACTCTAAACCCTAAGCCCTAAACACTAAAACCGATAAAAGAAAAAAAAGTACTCTAAACCCTAAGCCCTAAACCCTGTATAACTCTCTTTAAGGATAGCTCATATGAGTAATGTTTTTTTGGTGGTTGAACCTAGTAAGATAATATTATTCCTTATATAAAATACTATACCCCAAAAGGAGGATAGAATCTTACTCAATATTGGGCACCATAGTATCCCCAAATAAAATACTACTCATATGGCCTTCTGCCACTCCCACCGGCTCCCCCGGGTTTGCCGCAGGAGGAAGCCTGTCAAAGGCTCCTCTGAGGCACCTGAAGGTCTCAAGAAAGGAGGAGGTTCTGAAAATGGGGGGCGTGGGCGGGATCCCCAGGGGGATGTTTTTTCAGGTTTGTGGTTTGGGGTTTTGGGGTCTAGGGCTTTGGGGGCGGGTAGTTGAATCTTATACGGTGCCAACGCTCGGGGCACCGATGTAAGCTTTGACATGTTCAAAAATCGAGGCTTTCGTATGACGTTTCATACTGATTATCTGGAAATAGCCTTCCGTAGACGCCGTAACCCCCTGAGCAAGTTAGGATGGTCAACAACCTTGTAAAACAACGACGTAGATATGCACATACTCGTATACGAACACGTAAGCATGTGTATATATAATATGATAAGAGGTACCTTCACGGACCAATGTAAATATACATGTACATACATGCAATTGAATACTCTAAGGCCTAGACCCTAAACTGCTTCAATCCAATGCACCTTGGGGAGCCTTCAGGGTTTTAGCCCTAAACCTTAACCTCATACAGCCTCAAACTCTGCTGCCTAAATTCCATAAGCCAAAACACTGAAAACCCTTTAGTCCATATCAATCCTACAGACTATAGAGTCCCTACACCTGAACCCCCTAGACCCTATTAGGCTGTAGGGCTTAGGTTTTAACACGAAGCCCTAAACCCTAAAACCTAAGCCCTAAACCCTAAACCCCAATAGTATATATCCCCAACATATTATGTGTGTTTCCATTTTCTTTTCCATTATCCCCAATAAAACCTAAGCCCTAAACCCTAGCAAACTCCAAAGCCTTCGCCGGTCCGACGGCATGGAGCTTCGCAGCTTGGGCGCGCAGGCTGCTGTCCCATGGCTCCCAAGGTTTAGGGTTTAGGGGTTTAGGGGTTTAGGGTTTAGGGCTTAGGGTTTAGGGTTCAGGGCTTAGGGTTTAGGGTTCAGAGGGTTTAGCGTTTATATAGGGATTATGACGCGATTATCTAGGGATTAAAAGCAGGGTTTTAACCTGGCATGAGGGTTTAGGGCTTAGGGAAACAGTGGCTCTAGCCATAGGCATAGCAGTGATGAGTCATCCACCCTCCTCCAAGAATCCCCCATGACATGTATTCCCACCATAGGACCCAACATAGAATAAGGGAAATAGATCAGAAACAGCTTCACTCGTAGAAATGTAGGGGGGCTTTATTCTTACTAGTGCTAGGAGGAGGGGACTAGCAATCATTGAGGGCCTTGTGCTTTTGCAGTCCCAATGCGGATGCGATCCGTGCCTTCCGCCGTCCTCCTTAAAAGGCTGCAGTATCCAGTGCTGAAGCGAGCGGTTCGCATAACCCCCCTCATACTTTCCATCTGCTTCCGTTGATCAAATTCCTTTCCTGAAAACGGCCAATCTGGAAAATAATTGCCCCACCCTAAACCCTAAACCCAGATCTTTCCATTTATCTGTGGCTAGGCCAGGAACCGTAGAAGCGTACTTGTAATTGCTACAAATGACCTTTCGATCAATGCTGTGCCCCGCCCATTTCGAAAAAGATCCAAGGTGGTCGCAGGGCCTGCTTTTAACCTGGTTAGGGTTTGGCGGGTCTAGGGTTTGGGGCCTTTCTTTCATGCAACCGACTTACTATGTACATGCCTCAGTGTTTGTCTGCGCAAGCTGGAATGACTCACTGACCTGGGAAAATCAAGCCCCTTCGGTGTGCTAAAGCATGTTCCAACATATAAGCCGTCTGGATTGAAGTTAGGTCTGTCAGGGGGATTTAGTGAGTATACTTATGACCGTATCAGCCACACAGTAGCCCTGGATGATATATCCTACGTACTATAAGTCCCCCTGACACCCCAAGTATACCCTAAGTTTCCGCGGTTGACTGTCAAGCCACCAACCCCACGCCTCTACAACACCAAGCTAAAGCGTTTACGGCTACACTCTGTGGGCCAGAGTCCCTGAGCCCTAGTGCGCAACTTACTTCTCTTTCGAGAGTATTGAACGAATGGATCCCCACGGAAACCCTTTTGGAATCTCAATATACCGTCGCTTCCTAAACCCCATACCCAAAACGCATTGTCCAGTCCATTCCCTCTTGCCCTATGAAAAACCAGCGAGACAGGCCTCTAGAGGGCCGAAAGTCGGAACTTTGTATTGCCACACTTAGTTTTAGGGGTTAGGGTTGAGGATTAGAATGAATGAGCGCGGAATGAATGAATGAATGAATGAATGAATGAATGAATGAATGAATGAGAAAGACGGAAAGCACTGTGCGTTTAGGCTGTAAGGTTTAGGCTTTAGGGGTTTAGCGTTGTAAGGACCCCGTGTGGGCCCCTCAGCCTATTGATGCAGAGTCGACTAGAAACTCACATGGAAGATATGGACAGTGAGGGCTTTATGGCGAGAGAATCATTACTTACCGTCAATGCTGCATGACCTCTTATAAGCTACCATAATTCCGAGGAATAAAGTCCTTTGGCTTATGCAGGACTTGTGATATCAAACGTAGGATGCAGGTAGCTACAAAAAAAGTTACAGGATGGCTGGTAGGGGCGTTACCTCCTCAGAACCTACACCCGCCCTCCATATTGCCCTGATAAGGATTGTATGTCTATGTGGTAGTTTCCCAAAATAAGGGAACCCCAATATAGACCCCAAAATACTATCTATAGTCCTTGTTATAGGGACCCCCAAAATGATACCCCCAATTTTGGGAAAACCCGCATATGCACCATGGTACCGCATTACAGGAAGCAAGTAGATGACCGAGGATTCCAAACTCCTCTTTCATCTCGACGTCTTCTTCCTCTTTGACTTCCTCCTTTGCCTGAACTTCAGCGCTTGGCGCTGAATACTTAGCCACGAAAACCCGCATGACAGAAAGGGGTTGTGTGGGAGCCAGGACTTCAGAGTCTATAGAAGTCCAGAGTATGGACACATGAGCTTGATGAAAGCAAAAAAAAAAACGACCCCTAAACCCGAACCTGAAGGGAACTGAACCTATCGCAGCTCGTCAAATTCCCTCCCCTACTGATAAACCCACCCACCCCCTGATGATGATTGTTCCCGCATCAATTTTCCATGGCTTATTGTTGGCAGTTGGACGCATTTGATGCGAGACAGGGAATCTGCACGCAGGGTTTGCCGCAGTAGCTCTGGCGTTTTTCAGTACTGGCAGGTGGCCGGACACGTGGGCGATAGGCACTGCGGAATTGTCCTCCTTACAGCCCTCCTTCAGAGAAGGATGTTGTGAAGGACAAATTCAGTGGGCAATTTTCTCCTAAGTGGAGCTTACGTAGGCGCAGTCCAACTCACGTAGCTGCATACCTAGCTAACCCCATAGCCCCTGGATGTACCCATCAGGCTGAATCACGCGACTGGACAGACGCATAAACCATCAAACGCGATGAAAGGATATGACATGAGCCATAGTCTAAACTCCAGTATCCCCCTTAATAAGCCCTATAGTACTCCTACATATAATCCCCTATATAACCCCCTCGAGTTTAGACTATGGTTCAAATGATGCCACAACAAAGTCTATCCAGCTCCTCATCCTGGGGTTCTATGCTACACACCCCCCCCTTCTCCCCCAACAGCCCCTCCTAAAAATCAGGGCTGAATAAGCCGTGAGTATTTTTTTTCGAGTCTAACTTGATGCCTTGGCGCCTATCAATGCTCGCAGAACCTCTGTAACGGATATCAAATACCACAAACATGCTTAAGCCATGACAGGAACAGCTACTTGGCAGCCGTCCTCGCTCTTCTCCTCTTTCATTTCTTTGGCTTCTTCTTCCTCCTCCCTCTCCTTCTCCTCCCCCTTCTCTTCCTCCTCCTTCACTTCCTCTTCTTTCACTTCTTTCACTTCATCCTGAACCTTGGCATCCTCCTCCTGCTGCAGCAGGTCAGAGTGGGTCTAGGCATAGAACAAGGCATGGACGATATCTGAAGCTGAAATTCTCAAAGTTGTGCTAGTATGTGGGACTTGGCATAAATTGCTGTTCCCCAAATGGTGACAATTCATATAGGGGCCGGTACTATACGAGGAAGCCCACTACCCCGCTAGAGGGGCTCGTATTTAAAGTCAATCCAAACGATTCACAAATATCAAAGAGCTTCAAAGGCATGATAGCTACAGGTTCATGGAAAGATTTCAGAACAACTATAAAACGCCTCATGTTTCCGGATGCACCGCACGCGCCCCATAAGCTGCATCCTAGACAGCCCTAACTTCATCATGGTATAAAACAGATTAAGACAGTTTGAAATCAAGAAATAATACACTTCCGGGCCCCGGTCTTTACTGCAAGGACCCCTCAACCCTAAACCCGGAATTCAAAAACCTGAACCCCTACATTCTAACCCCTAACCCTAAATCCAAAACATTACCGCCTGAAATCCCTACCCCCCTGCGTTAGCCCACGAACCCTAAATCAAAAACCGTTAATATCCAGAGCACCTGACCCAACACCCAAAATCCCAAACTCAAATCCTAGACTCGAAGCTTTAAGTATCCTATATGTGGTACCAAGATCGTTTAGGATACTGCATGGTCACGCCACTGGTCAGGATCCGATTCTGAGAAAAACTTGTATGATTCAGAGTTTAAGGCCTTAAGCAAGGGATTAGAGTTCAAGGCTTGGAGTTTGAGGATCAGGATTTCAGGCTTAGGGTTTCAGATATGCTTCCCCTGCACCCTTCTCTTCGACTGGGGAGCCAGGTGAAACCAATTTAGGGCGCATGCATATATATATATAGATAGATATATAATATCATAATATCTCACACGGGAGTTCAAAAAATTGGGTCTTCTTGGGCAGCGCTGAACATGAGAAATTAACAGTATTTCGGAGACACGACGGAGACCCCTGCTTTTGTAATTGCCCTGATGAAAGAGTTCGAACAGCAGCGGTACGCTGTAAGCAGCCGTGGCAGGAACAAGCTTGGAGCTCTGGATAATCAAGGGTTCCTGGGTTGTACCCCTAAGGTGGTACCCCTAAATGGGTTCCCCAATATCGCCCTTATAGAAGCCAATGTAGTCCCCTGAAGTCCCTTTGAAGGACCCCCAAACCCAGGGGTACAACCCTAGGGGTACAAGCCTAGAATCCTTGAGATAAGAAACCTGAAGCCCTATACCCTAAACCCTATACCCTAAACCCTAAACCCTATACCCTAAGCCGCTGTGGCCCGCAGAAAGTCTCAGAACTTACCTCCCTTCCTCCCAAAAGTTTGCTGAACCATCCTTGGGTGTCTTAAAGTCAAGAGATCCTAGCTACTGTGGGCTGTTTAAGGTTTAGGGTTTAGGCTTTGAGGTATTCTTCGGACCTCCGGAGAATACCAAAACAAAAAGATTCCACATTGAGTAGCATTTTTTGGTGGTTAAACCTAGTGAGATTGTATTCCTCATATGAAAATACTATACCCCAAAAGGAGGATATAATCTTGCTGTATATTGGATACCATAGTATTCCCCAACTACTGGTAAAATACTACTAAAACCCTAAACCCTAAATAGTAGTTTCCATTGTCTCTTCCACTATAACCCTAGCATCCCCCTTAATAACCCCCATAATATCCCCCAAAAAGTACTACTCAATTTGTGTTCTTGGCCAAGGTGCCTGCTTCACCTTTGCCTCCGCCTCGGCTGGAACCTTCTTGGGGTTTAGGGTTTAGGTTTGGGGTTTAGGGTTTGGGGTTTAGGGTTTGGGGTTTAGGATTTAGGGTTTAGGGTTTGGGGTTTAGGGTTTAGGATACGATTGAAACTTACAGCTTTGTTTTGGTAGTTGAGTTCTCGTACAACCAAACTCTCCCTCATCGGGATACCATAAGGACCATCTATCTCAATTTTTCTGCTGGGCTTTAATAGACCTGTAATTGGATGTCATATTCAACTTTGTCCCGGTCGTTATCTTTCCCTGAGGTAGCAGATTTACTACTACACAAAATCCCATATTGGGGATGATATTCACATATAAACAGTTGCTGTCTCTAGGGTTTGGGTTGCACCTTGTTAGCTGCAACCTGATGGCATCGTCCCTTTTGAGTCAAAGACTTTAGGTTTCTACCCTTAATGTTTGCAAGTTAGGTTTTGGGCCTCAAATACCCTTATGACGGGCCATATTCCTTGGTTTAGGCACCCAAAGCCGAAGGTACAAACCCTGAAGGTACAGAGGACAACTCCCTGATACAGGCAAGCTCGGCCGAATCAAGATCTAAGGGCTGAGGTTAGTGTTTGCCAGACATAACACACATGTCGCGCACGTGTACGTGTAAATACATGTATATAGATGCATATAGGTGTATGTATATATATATATACATATACACGCGTATACGTTGCTCTCCTAATGGAGTGATGTATGAGGAAGTATAAGTGGCTTTGCACAGTTGTTGGAGAGCTTAGCCTATAACTGGACCTTCTGACAAAATGATAACACATAACTGCTCTTTGGCGTGGCTTCAGAAGTACATTGGTTGGGTTTCGCGGTCAAGCTTGGAGAACTGAACATGAGAAGACCTGAAACAAGCGCTCCAACTCAGTGGTCTGCCTGGGTGCAATCTTATCCCAGGGTAATTTAGAATCAATTCAATTCCCAATTTAAGGTCATTTTGGTACTATTCCCTATATAAACCACCATTTAGGGTGAGGTCGCGTTAAATTGGCCAGTTACGAACCCTAGTTTAACCCAGGACAGAGCTCCGTGCCTGATGCCACCCCTAAACCCTTAAACCGTCCAGCATGCTTTTTGACCAACTCTCGATGAATGAGGCTCCCTTTTCCAGTCAATAGTTGCTATGAGTGAACAGCCCTACAGCCCAAACCGCACAGCAACGCCGACAAAGACAAAACTCTTGTGCGACAGAAGATCATAAAGATGGACCCTTCTCTTGAACAAACTCAGTTCGTGGTAAGCTTGTTCTGTACTAAGTCGGCAAGGCATGTTGCACAACACAAATGTTCTGTAGAAAAGTAACTCTAAGGCGATAGTGGCTGGAGCGTTTTCCTTCCTAGGCTTCGTGCTTCGTGTGCAGCCATTGAACGGCAGAAACTAAAACTAAACTTACTGCACTGTGGATGCAAGGCAGCTGCCAAAAGTATCTTAGCAGCATGAAGGTCGTCTCCAGTCCTGTCTGTTGTTTTGAAGCATGCCCTGCACCAGCCCAAAGAATATTCGCAACTCACAACTGCGGTGCCCAAAACCATACCTCCAAATACGCGTTAACAAGAGGAATTTAGCTACCCCAACCCCCGTAATAAGATCCCTATAGCTACCATACAAGAGGGTCCTGATCTTAGGGATTGGGGTAAGTAGAACCCCTTCGTGAACTGGCTCTGCAGGCTCACTATCCTGTATGATGCACCCGGCACTTGCCCAGACCCTGCAGCCTATAATCCCTATATGATCCTTAATCCTCAATCCCCAAAACCTGAACCCAAAAAACAGCGTGTACCTTGTCACCTTCGGACAGCTCTTCCGTCTTTTTCTTAGATGCCTCCGTCGCAGACTGATGCTGGAAAGGGGTGGGGACCTTAGGGTCCAAGCGCCCAATATGGATTTCTTTTGAGGCCATAGGGACATCAGTACCCAACTAAAGTTTCTTTGGAGAACATAGGGATGTGTAGGAACTTGGGTTTAAGGGCTGAGGGTCCAACCAATAATTAGGCACCTGGGATTTTGGGCCTCGTTTTGGCTCAAGGTTTTCTGGAAATGTGTGATGATTGCGTCCGGTGAATGGCATCACAACATGTCCACAGCAGATTACGCCCGAGGCGTTGGTGTAGGAATGGAGCTGGGCTCCAACGTGCGGCAGGAGGAGTCACTCCCCGAACACTATGAGATCTCACTGTTGCGAATGTGACGTGGAAGCTTGAATAACTACTGCGATTGTTCCCTGGTAATTATGATGTGGGGAGTTCCTCAAACATTAGGGCCCCATTTTGAGGTGCCGTAGTAAAACCTACAACCAAAAGGGGCCATAATTTTGGGAACAGCCCATATAACTATGGCATAATGTACCACCACAAGCCACAGTCTCACACTTTCTGGCCGCTAAACCCTAAACCCCCTTGGCCCTTACAGCTCATGTTACCCCTCGTGTGCTAATTTCGCAAAGGCCCAGCATGTATCCTTTGCAGCTGTGTAGGGGACTCCAAGGGTTTAGGGTTTAGGGAAAGGCCGGTGTTGTGGGGTATCCCCTTTCTGTTGGAAAGCCCGTTGAAGCAGGGGTCCCAAACTGGCCTCCTGAATAGCTGCGACTATAACCCAGAAGTATAATAAGATAGCAGAATTGTCCCCTTATAATCTTTTGTTATAACTAAGCCAAATGTTCAAATCACACCCCCAAACTCTCTAAACCCTAAACCCTCTCTTAACTGGCCGCTACAAGAAACGTCGCCTCTGCTTGGGCTGCTTCCGGCTCATCCTTGAACTTTAGGCCCTGCGCGGAACAATGTAGAGATGGAGCCACAGACTACCTGGACCCTGGATGTCTTTGCTTTTTGGGGGTAATGTCCCATAGATTTGTAGGGTATACTCCCAAAAAGGTAGGACATCCACGGTCCAGGCAGGGTTTAGGGTTTAGGGTCACTAAAGTCTAAGGAAAAAGTCTGCAGTTTAGGGTTTACGCTCCCCTAAAGTTGCAGCTCATGCGCTGCAGGGGCATGGCCGTCGACAATAGCATGCGCGTGATCGACCCCTCATCAAAGAAGCCGCTTTTGTGTGCGCCAGGTTCTCCTTGCACAGATCCCAGCGCATGAAAAGATCTTTTCCATGCTCTTTACTTTCGTCCCGTCACCGGGATGATTCCCACCAACTCCGCCCTAAGAGTTTTGGCGTAGATCACTCTTTCATACTCTTTCTTCCTCCGGTGGCACACTCACTCCATCCGTTATAATGTGCATCGGCCTGAGTGCTGTTTGCAACGTTCCTGTTTGGGATTGTTTTGAGAAATCCCCAGTAAAGTTGACGTGTTCTGCTTAGATTCTTGGATGCAGCAAAAACAAACAACAATATTGGAAGATTGGAGGAAGCCCCCGCAAATGCAATCCTTGGCCTTTCACCGAGCAGAACATGTGATCTTAAGAAAAAATCAGTGCGAATAGTGCCAGTTGAAGCCCTTGCCAGCTACATCCTTCTAGTCACAACATGGATGTCCACATGGAAGATGAAATGCGCAGCGTGCCAAGTTGAAAAAGTATCGGTCCCTGCATTAAGGAGGAGCTGCTGCTTGTTTCTGGGGGGATAGATAATAGAACCCCTTTATGACCTCTATAATATCATGGTTTCCATGTTATTTTCCATTATTCCGATATAACCTCTATAGAATCCCTGTAGAACCCCTATAGTGCAGCTTCATGGTTGAAAAAGCTACTTGTAGGGGATTTTGCAGCCACCTCGGTAGTCTGTTGCATCATAGGAAACGAAACAAAGCAGTGCTACAAGCCGCCAACGGCATCTTAACGTACTAACCTCAATGTATACCCTATATTGCCCTATTAACATAGTAGTTTCGATTGTCTTTTCCATTTTCCCTAAACCCTCAACCTTAAATAGTAGTTTGCATTTTTTCTTTCCATTATCCCTATATAACCCCAATATATTTCCTATAATCCCTTTATAGAATCCCTATAATCCCTGTAGCTTCCATTTTCTTTTCCATTATCCCTGAAATAACCCCTGCCTTCAGCTAAAACAACTTGCCTCTTCTGCAGGCTGGAAGAGCTCCTCGATCTTCTCTTCCTCGAATATAGCGGTGGTAAGCGTGTTTAATTTGTTGTTGTCTGGTCTTTTTTTGGTGTTTGGGCTTTTGGTGTGTTTTTTGTTGTTGTTTGGGCGGGGGCGTGTTTCATTTTTTTGCTGTTTGGGCCGGGGCCACGCCCCTGCCAAAACGGCAAAACAACAACACGACACCGCCCGAACAGCAAAAAAAAACAAGCCCTCCCCCCTTCCTCATTGCTCCACTCCAAAGCTTGATTTTCAGCAAAAATGTGAGGGCGCTCCACGTAAGGGTGTGTGTGTGTGTGTGTGTCTGTGTGTGTGTCTGTGTGTATGTGTTTTTGCTGTTTGGGCGGTGGCCGTGTTTTAATTTTTGCTGTTTTGGCGTTGCGTGTTTTATTTGTTTTTGCTGTTCGGGCGGGGGCGTGTTTTATTTTTTGCTGTTTGGGCAGGGGCGTGGCCCCCGCCCAAACAGTAAAAATGAAACGCCCGAAGAGCCCAAACAACAAAAAATACCAGACAACAAAAAAGTAAACACTCTTACCGCTTCTTTAGCTTGTCTAGCAACAGCAGAGAACTTACCCTGTTGAAGTCTCTCCAGAGCGTGTCCTCCTAAATGCGATACCAGAGGCATTGGCAGCTGCCAGATGAACGACTTGGCAACCCGGCGTGCAAGGCTTAAGCTATTTGGGATGAGAATGCTGTGGGCTCGTTTCAGGTGCATTGACTGTTGTCAAAAAGGCAGCTATGAGCAGTTTTAGGTTCTGGGCCCTGGATTGGCCCGCTTCACTTGGCCAGGGGCTGCTTTTTCTCTTGGGCGGAAGGCTGTGGTTGAATTCTGAACGGTTCCGCTAAGGGTCACGGATGTGAAGCAGCAGGTGCAGGCAGAATTCATGTTTACCCCAGGCTCAAATGCTTGTTGTGATGCAGGCTAACGTCGCACCCCTGAGAGCTTGTTCTTGTCAGAAGGTGATGCCCACTTGAAAATTAATCTAGCCTGTGAATCGGTTCGATAGATTGCAGTCAAACTACCTTTGTTTGAGCCATAGTAAGCCCGTAAATGGAGGCTTGATTGGGGCGTGTGATTGCAATAAGCGCCCCTGCAGCCCAGCAGCTATAATCTGACTGCGACAATCCTAACATTAAATAAGAAAAGCAAATGAATAATTACTAGCAGTCAACTACCGGATTCCGGTAGTCATGAAATGCATCTTCAGAACATGAAGTGTGTAATTAAAGCAGATGTATTATTTTGCAGAAATGGCAAGACACCATTATTCACAGTGTTTTGGCGCTTCCATATAAGGATATGATGTGATTGTGATGCAAGACCTTCCGAGGTAGATCTTGAGGGGGGTGACCATGTATATATATATATATGTATATATGTATACTTCTTCAAAGCTGTAAACTTGGTGCCGTTTCTCATTGTCCAGGTCGTTCTACAAACTACACAAGGCAAGGCCTGTGCATGTCGAGGGAGCCGGGGTACCGAGCCACTAGCGGAATGGCTTTAGTCTGCCTGGTCAAGGCTTGAGAATGGGTTAAGTGTTGGGGCTGTAGGAATCGGGACATGAACGCATTGGTTCTTCTTGTCTCGGGGAGCACGACGGCGTGTTGGGCGTATCTCCTCGACACTCTACTTAGTCACAGGATGCCATTCCTTTACCTGGAAATGATTACTCTGAAAAAGCTTCAGCTTGTTTCTTCCAGAGAATCCCTTGCATGCAAAAGCACGCCAGGCAAGCCCAATGGAGTCGAGAGTTGAACCCCAGAAGTCCCAAAACGACATCATGTGGATTTTCATACCAGAGTCCAACTCATATGTAAAGCAGCGCGGATTCGGCTTCATGCAAACCATCTGTGCGAAACAGCCGGGAAGCTTCATGCCTTCAATTCCTCCATACAATCATGAGTCGTCCGCGCTTGTGCAGAAATGGCTTGATCGCAACAAATCGACCGGCATTTGCACCTCCCCTGCCCCCACAATGCCCACAGCCAGCAATCCTTTAATCAATAGACCTCTAGAAGCCGTAAACCAAAAGATAACCAACACCCTACGCATCAAAGCCCAGTCCAAAACCTGAAGCCCTGAACCCGTCAAGACCCTAACCCGAAAGCTCCTAAAGACCCAAAGCTGGGCGCCTCTTGATTCTTGGCCCAGTATTCCAAAACCCTTCGAATTCCAAAGAGAATTTGAACATATGATGGGGACCTCAAAGTCTCAAATCCTCGTTGAGGATACCCCAAAACGGTACCCCCAAGTTTTGGAAGCGCCTCAAACTCCGCATGTTCCGGAGGCGTCTGCGCCTACCTGGAGGCAGAGCTGGGCGCTGCAGCTAAAGAGCGCGGCGCACCTCGGCAGGTTTTTGCTGATGGGCATTGGAGGCTTGATTTTGTGTGTAGTGTTTTGGCGTTGCGGGGCTTGGAGACGTAAGGCTCGGGTATGAGGGGATTAGAGCCGGGAAAAAATCATAAGTCTTAGACCTCCCAACCTCCCGCCTTGAACTCCAAAGCCATCAAGTCCCTTATCCAACCGCGAAAGAATCCTATGGAAGTTCATCACCCATCAAGATGACATTCTTGTTAGGAGTTTGACGAACCCCCTGTGATCTAAGCCTTGTTACTGACATCGGATGTGTTGGGCTTGCGCTTCTCAGCAATATCTTCAGTTGCACTCAAACCCAGGATTGTCATAGACGCTTCACCCTACTAAAGGATTGCCGTCCCTTGAACAAACCTGCAAGCCAACAAGTTGTCCCGCAAAGACGGCTGTTCTTATGGAAGTGGTCTAGATGGGATTCCATGTTGTGGAGGGAAGAAGCTGAAGCGTGTGGTCCTTCGAGTTCAGGTCTGCATCGGCTTCGACCACCGAGCTGGTATGGGAGCCTCGCACAACATAGCACTTGTAGGGTGTACTTGACGATTTCAGGTGGCCAAGCTTCTTACGGCCTAGCGTAGAATACGGGATTGTGCTACGTTTCGTAGACTTTAGGGCTGGGGCTTGTTGTGAAGCAAGCTGGCACACAGTACGAAGGTCACGGTTCTTGAGGGAATCGTGGGGTAATTAGACCAAAACAAAGGTAAACTGGCATCTTGTCAGCGACTCACACAGTGACATGGACGCCAGCTCATGCAGTAGGATTGCACCTCATCTTGGGAATCAGTGTAGAATCCTCACGAAATGCAGCTGATAAGGCTGCAACTCGAAGAGCTTCGCTGAAAGTGCCGCGCGCGTTTTCTTGGGGCGAGGCTAGGGGCTACAGGTCATCATGAGTCGTGTTTGAATGATACAGCGGAGGTCTTAGCTTGTAGGGATCAGAGAGTCATGAGGAGTTTCGCGCTGGGGTCATCGAATCTAGAGGCTGGGATGGGCATTCATCGCCTGGAGTTCATGAGATAGGGCTGAGGGGTGGGGGACTCTCGATTCAGAACTTGGAGGTTTGTCTTGAAGCTAGCTTCTGTTTTGCATCTTTCCGGAAACGCTTGCGGAGCAGTGGTGCCATGATGGGAAGCTTAATTTTGAGTAGGCTTCAACCTCACCGGAGAAAAATCTGGATTTGCCCTAGAAAGCTGAAGGAACCCTTCGCGGGGTCTGTTTACCCGCAGTAGTGTTTGATGAGGCCTTGGGTAGCCCAGTTCTACGAATGGCCGCTCCAAACACATATATCTGATGCCTCCAAAAACCCCAGTTTCTGAAAATCCATATGGGCCCCAGTCTTGCCAGAAAGATATTGTGGCCGTCATTGTTTGCAGGTTTTCGGAGATCATGAAACGGGTCCCCATGACAAGAGCACAGGAGAGTACCAGAGAGTAGCCCTGAGACCCCAACTCGCGAAGCAGACATATCCTAGCTGGACACTTTCGCTTGCATATCCCTTCGGTCCCTGAGCACAGTTTCTGGAAGGCTGTAGACTACCAAGTTTAATATTTTGAGTTGCGGGTCAGAGATATGGCTCCAGGATTCGGGCCTTAAGATACCAGATTTGCAGGCTTCACGGTCTTTCTCTACCGCGATTTCGTCGCCACTCCAATGGTTCGGATCTCAGAGGGGGCCGTTACTATAAGGCGTCATGCGTAAGCGTTGGCTGCCCTAGTGGTACCTGTAGCAAGGTACCCAATAGGAAGGCAGGACGGACAACTCTACGTCAACCCTCAGTACGTGATACCTTGGAAATTTCGTGACGGACTACACAAAGGTGACGCAGGGTTTTGAGTATACAGCGTATGAACATGACGTTGCCAGTGCTGGTTGGCTCTGTGGTTCGGATTCCCAATCTCTCACAAACCCAACTGCCAACTGGAAGGGTTGCGAAGGCCGGCTACGGGCTACGCAGGCCACAGAAGGCTTTCTCAGCACCATCATTCCCAACTCTGACCATTGGATGGGCTGCGCAGCAGTAATTAATCTCAGGCAAATACCTCTACAGGGCCCATGGAGTCCTCATCATCAGATCCTTTACGGATCTTTTCTGACCACCGGGAAGAATAGGGGCTGCCTTTAGATTTGCGATTGGCAGAAAGCTTGATCGCCCGGCTTTTGACGCTCATAAAGCATGGTGGGGGGACGGCGGGGTAGATTTGAATTTGCCATGGAGTCCTACAATCTTCAGTTTTCTCAGGGTTGCTCCAGCCACACGCCCTAAACCCCAGTCACACCAACGGATAACACGTTAAGCTTCGAAACCCCCAAAGATTCTGCAGAAACGAAAGCAGTGGCTACGCTGCAGGTACCTTGGTGCATGGAGCAGCGTGGATGTGCTGCAGGTCACCTAGCTTAGACATTTCCTTCTTCATTGCCACATGGGTAGAGAGATTATGGGATGTGTGGGCAGTAGTTCAAGATTTCTGTTTGCGGGCAGGGTCTGCTACAACTCTCTGCATGTGCCGAATCCTAAAGTCTGCAGTCACCGGACCTTTGACTGGCTCTTGTACCCATATGTGCTGGTTGAGGGCGGACGACTCTATAGGTTCTGTGTTCAGGATTGAGGACGTACCCTAGGCTCCTGCTGTTGACTTCGAGGCTTGGCATTTGGCCTGGTTCATTTTTTCCATGCACATTGCCCACAAGTAAGTGTGCAGCAGCGCAATAGGCAACAGGATCGTGACCAACACTTCTGCGCAAAGGAAGAATGCCGGCCAATCATATACCCGCACAAGCCGAGCCTTTTCGTTTACCTATACCTCTACCTGTGCCTTGACCGCCTTGTCCAGTACCATGACACTACACAGCACGGACCGAAGCTACCTGTTGGACGGCTTTTTGATGTTTGGCTCGATGTTGAAATGCCCCCAGCAGACTGAACCTCAGGTCCCTAAACCTCAGAAGCCAAGTCACTGAAGGCCCAAACCGAAGCCCTTCACCTTGTACATTGTTCAGGCATCATGATCACAGCTTCGCACAATCCCAAAGCGGACAACGGATCCTCGGTCTAGATTTTCGTCTGCTTCAAGTTCATCAGGGGATCAAGGGATGGAAGTCAACACTTTTCACGCACGGGGACCTTCAGCCTGGCACCTTACCAGGCCTGAACATCTGTCCATTCATTCCCATTGAGAGGTTGTGTCTGGGTGGCTTCAGTTTTTGATTCAGTCAGGCTCTGCTTGTAGATGAAGACCTCGCGTTTGAGTTGCTGGCATGGCCTGGGTGAACCTGTGTGACTTTTGGCCAATTTGGGTTACTGGCTTGTTGACTTGGGATCGGGGTTTTGCTCTCGGTCCTGCTGTATACGTACCAGGAGAGCTGAGCTGCGTGAGAGACTTGCTGTGTCCCTCACTGGCAGTGCATTTGAACTGCCACCCAAAGTCTTGAGTTCCTCAACCAAGGGCATCCCAAATTTTTAAATTTTCCACTGATTTAGAGTCTCACCCATGTGCCCCTCATGCCCACACACTGCTTTTGTCTTTCCCTCTCTCTCTCTCTCTGTCTCTCTCTCTCTCTCTCTCTCTCTGTGCTATACGCCTCACGACCCAAACTTCAGTTCACTGGCAGAGTCGAAGCAAGCAATGCAAAGCTGGATAGTTTCAGTAAGGACCGCTGGCTGCTACGAGTAGCACTGATGTAAAGGGCACACTGGCCCCGTTTGCAATCTTTCATGGCTATGCTTAGCCGTACTCCAGTTTTTCGAGACCCCATGCCCAGAGCATGCCTCAATCTCAACAGCTGACTCCAGGGCAGGGTTGTGAACTTAGAGCCTGGAGTTGAGTCGGTGGGGTTGGCCAGACGTTTGGGGCCCGAAGCAGGGTCCAGCGCCGCGGCGTTTTCTGACTCCATTGACTTTTTTGACAAGCAGTTTGTCGTTTTTGGATGCAGCAACACTTTCCCGAGTTGCTGACCAAGATATGCAATCACGAAGCTTGTGTTTCTAGCCTTGACCAGGATACAAGCTGTACTGGAGCAATTGCGCTCAGATCATCCCGCCTCACGATGCGAAGACCCTCGGCTGCGAAGATGCAGGGGAACAATTGAAGCAACCAGTCAAAGCATGCACGAGTTGCAAGCCGTTGCTGTTGTCTCGGATAAGTTCCCAAAGTATCTGCCAAATGTGCCAACGTTTCATAGCGCGGGAGTCCGCGGTATCAGGGACCTGGCTGGCTTCAAAACTGCAAAGAAGCCAACGCGCTCATGTCCCAACCCCCCAGCTTGTGATTTCATAGGCTCTGCACAGATACGTGTGCTACACAAATCTGGCTGTGCGCGAATTGCCCAAAACCGTACAGTCAGACACGGAACGGAATGCGAAGCATTTGCTCAAGGGGCTATCAAGAAGGATTATGGAGTTCGAGTCGCTCTTTTGCAGTAAGGGTGCAGTTTCGCGTAGAGGGTTTAGGGGATGCAAAGCTTCAGCCGTCAGTTCGACTGTCTTTGGAATGTTTTGGGGTGATGTGGCTTGATGGCACGGGTTCGCTGGCAGGCTGGATGAACCTTCGGCCCAGCATCCTAAACCCCAGGACCCAAATCCTCAAACCTGCAGCCTCTGGAGTTTATACTCTATACCTGCATGCCCAGGATCGCAGCGCTGAGTCTCGACCGTTGTTAGTTGCCGTGCTCATAGTAAGGCAAGGACGAGCTTCAGAACAAATTGAAGAATCATTCTCATCGCAGTCTTCACAGTTTATGAAGCCCAGCCAAGGAGAGAGTTTATGTGGACAGATACACTACACTGGAACTATGGGTGTATGGTGCAAAGAGATTCGTTGCGGATCTTGTATGAAGGCTACAATCATGCTGATAACCATCGCCTGGCACATGCACTGTTCTATAAGATGGTGAGGTCTTGATGGTTCTTCAATCAATCGTCTCAGCGCGTGCAATCCTCTAAGCGGTTGCAATTCCAGGATACGGGGTTAAGTGCGTACGGGAGTTTTACGGACCGCTCCATCCCAGTGAAATGTTGTAACAGGATTCTAAGGTCAGAATTAACATATTTGCAATGCATCCCGCTTCAACTATGACTTGTAGACAGTGCCTGTGCAAAAGTACAGATATCGAAACATGAAGCAGTGGACTAGCGTTCCATACTCATCGCCTACCTCAAGCCACATCCTTGCTACGTCTACAAGCTCATGATGCTATCCAGACTTGGAAAAAACCTGGCAAAGTAAACGCCTCGACCCAGAATTGAAGAGAACCTGGAGCCCTGGCCGGTAGCTGGGGGACCTGCAGCCTGGCTGGAAGTTGGATGCTGTAAACGCATAGCCTGTTGATTTGGGAGAGAGAATTGCAGCTCAAATGCAAATCCATTGTGTAGCTAGGTCTCCGAGGCCACGCAGATCTTATAACTAGAGAAGTTCTGCATGGTTCTACTTTTTGGACGTCTTTCAAAAAGGTTCTATGGTGGTAAGAAGTTTCACGCCTCAGGCGTCTTGCGTTTGGAGTTCATTGGCTTGGGCGTGGGAACTCGTTTACGGCATCATGTAGAGTGAGGTTTCCGACTACTGCCCATATTGTTGATAGGTGACACCCAGCTTCACCGGGAGTCCCTGAAATGCTTTGGCAACTGTTTTGGGTTGCGGTAGTTTCAGGAGGCTAGATGGTGACGGATCTCTCTCTTGTTAAGTTGAGCGCTTGGGAATTCCTGTCGCATCGAAGTTGCAGCTAGCCGATCCTTCAGAGGATTTTGCGATCCACCTCAATCGCAGCAGTCTCGGATTCAGAGTTGAAGGTGTAGGCTATTCTTTGCTTACTGCCGATTTGCCATAACAGAAACTTTGAGACATATGAAAATCAAAGTGCCCAGGTATTGCAGCATCCGCTGTGCAAAGATCCTGCCGCAGAGGGGACCCTCTGCTCTTCACGGGTCTTCCTTCGACCTTCCAGGGTCTATGGAGCAAGGATGTGGGGCTCATATATGGCAGGTTTTTGGGGTTTCAGACCTGGCAGGTATAGAACCTTTTGATTCAACTTGGCGTAGCGAGTTTCTCGAGTTTTCAATGTGGAGCTTCGGGGTTTAGCATTGGCAGGGTAGAAGTAGGGGTTATTCCAGATGCAAAAGCTGCCATTTGCCACAGGTTGAGTCGGGATCGTGTTGCCATTTGCCACAGGTTGAGTCGGGATCGTGTTTAGGTTCCCACACCAAAATCATCTGTAGCAGATGGGTGTGTATACAGCTTGAGGATTTTTGGGTTACCAAGTGGCAGAGGGCTCCGGTTAAGCGCCGACCTGGACCACAACCTTGTTACACGGTGGGCAGGAAGCATTACAATCATCAGAACTATCACAGTTCAGACATAGTATTCGATATTTAACTGCGAGAAGTATGTGGCCTGATGTTTCCGTAAGGCACGTCGGCCAACTGCCTGCAACGATCTGAAATGGCTCCTGTAACATCATTTTTTCTACCACGCAGGGGAAGGCGCACGTGACAGGCATGTCCAGCGTCATCAGTCTCCCCAGGCACACGGACTCCGCAGCAGTCCTTGCAACCCCCAGTCCAAAGTTTTGCAGCATATATAAATCCTGGACCCGTGAAACTCCAACCTGAAGTTGCGGTCGTGCTGATGTCCTGCAGCAAAAAGCTACGGCCATGTCAAGCCCTTCTCTATCGCGTACGTGGACTGCGACAGATTTGTGCAGGCCTGGAAGTGATGCGCTGTTGACGAAGAACAAGATGCATCAATTTGCCAGAAACTCGGCGAAGAACTGCGGAGAATCAGGTCCACAAGATGTGAGGTGGATCTTCACATTGGGAATTTCAAGCCCCTGCCAGACATCCATCGCATCCTGCCTTGCCTCCTTTCTACTCGTCGCCGCCCTGAGCTAGGCTTCATTTGCCCACCGGTGCTAGTTAGGGGGAATGTTAGACATATGATCCCATGGTTCCGTGATCCCTACGATCCATCCGTGAGCTGCTGGGGGAAGCCACCCCCCGCGATACACCCCAAAACCTAAACCCTGGGCTTGAAACCGTAAGTTTCCAAACACATCAAAAACCTGTACATTCCCAACCTGTCGGGCCAAATGCCGCAGTATGTTGGGGTATATATCGGAGTATATAGGCATAATGGAGAACCAAATGAAAAAGCACATGAAAATGACATGGAAGCTACTAAACGCATTATTAAAGATGGACAGCGGAGAATCAAATGGAAAAGAACGTGCAAAGCAACATGGACACCCTAGATCCCTGTCAAGGGGTGTATAAGGATATGTATATATATCTATATATATATAGTTATTTGCACATAGGTATGTATTTCTATATGTATATATGTCATTGCTCCCAAGGATCCTGGAGGCTTATTTTCAGCGGCTTCCTGCGCTGCGGAGCTCACAGGTGACCAAGGTCGGGCCCTGACGGATGGTATTTACATGGATCCTGGATGCCATACCTTTTGGGGAACATGCTGCATAAAAGTAATAATAATAGTAATAATAATAGTAATAGTAATAGTAATAATAATAGTAATAAGAATAGTAATAATAGTAATAATAATAGTAATAAGAATAGTAATAATAATGGTAATAGTATAAAAAAAATAATCTGTAGGACACAGGCCTCCAAAAGGTACAGGTACTAGGTAGGGGGCTGGAGGTGGTTTTCAGGTCTATGGAACACAAGCTTAGGAGCTGCCTAATACCTACCCCAGCAAAACCTTTGTTCATGCAGATCATCCAGTGTTACATGGGGTCTTTCCTAGATTAAGAGCCTGAAGCCTTGAATTTCTCCCTCACACCTACACCCTCCAAACCCTTCTTAGGGAGGAATTGCTCTCATCTTCTCTGAGCCAGGCGCTGCCCGTCGTCTACACAGCCATGCATGGCGTAGGCCATCCTCAAAATTGTCGTCTAATTCAGTGGCTTCTGAAACGCAACGTCTCTTCAGGCTTCCTCCAATAGGAGAACAGCATCGGTCAAACTTGAATATTCAAGTGTCCCAATTTGGTCCGCTTTCAGCTTTCTATGAGAAGTCTGTGGGGCATGATAAGGAGCTGGTACAACTTTCTTCCACAGATTGGTCAGCGTCTGCCAGCATGTGTTAAACTGGGGGCATTTGGGGACTACGTACGAATGATGTAAGCAAGGGCAGGTGATTTTAGAATACTTCCGCTGGTTTCTGAACGCATGCAGACATCGCATGGTTTTGACTCTAAACAAGATTTCGCAGGTCTTGCTCAGGTTGCTGGTCAGTTCCCCTTTGCAGATACAGACAGGACTTCTAGAGTCAATAGCGTTCACGGCTGAAAGCGCACTGCTGAAGGCTATGGGACGGACCTGGTATAGGGATCCGGAAGTCGCTTTTTCATTTTCTAGAAAGTCCTTATGGCTAAGCACCAGAAAGCCTCCAGCGCATGGAAGTAAACCTGCTGTTTTGCAAGCGACGCTCCCGAACATAATTGAGCACTTCACATCCAAGCTGAAAAGCTCGAAGCCGTACAGGTCCTGAAGCTTGCGCCACCAAAAACAACCTGAACAGCCAAGAGTGCCGCGTTCAGCCTTTCTTTTGTCGTGCAGGGCTGCCAGATGCCTCTCAGGATAATCGCACAAGCACATGAACAAGGAAAGCAGCGCGTCATGATTCTTCGGCTCCAGGTTTTCCCTTCGTCAAGCGTGCCTTCGACGCCCTCGGCCACGGGGCGTCGTCACTGCACATTGTGGAGGAGTGCCATGGGTCGGGAGGGGATTCAGGCGATAGCGCACATTCGAACCGTCGATTGAAGGGCGCCACGCTGCTGATTCCCCATCTGAAGGCGAATGGGTAGGTACTGTGCAGCAGTGACGTGTTGCAACGGGATGCATAGAGCCCGGTTTCCAATAAGTTGTGCACGTCTTCGTTTCTGAGTCATTTGTTGAGGAAGCGTGCACCATGGCAGCTACCCTGTTTCATATGACCCTGGTGTTAGGTAGCTGTGGGCTGGGTTTTGGCCCTGAGTCAGGTGCGCGACGAAACTATCAATGACGGCGGCGGACATACATAGTGAGGGAGTCCAGATCGAATCCAGGTTTACCATCCTTTGGGACCGAAGCAGGCCCCACCGAACCCTCCTCATCACTCGCTAAAGTCTCTGAACTTCAACATATTGCTGTTATAGCTAAAGAAAGGGCCTTTCCCAGAATCGCGGACTCAAACCCTGCACCTTTTATCCTACATGTGTCGGCGGACATTCTATAATCCGCGGATTGAGCTCTAGCTCCCTTACTACATCCTTACTAGACACTCAATCCTAAAGCCCTACCCTCTGCGCCTTCACTCTGCGCCTTCAAATTGTCTAGGCGCAATGCACGCCTGATCCAACGTTCCCCACGGTGGCATTCCCGAACCCCGAGGTCCCTTTCGGGCGGATCTCTCCAAGAGTGCAAGACATGATTGAGATGTCTAAGGAATTGCTCACAGGCTAGGATTTGGAATATGTGATCACTGGGTATGTGGATCTCTAGGAGTCGCATATAGATTTTCTGTTGCATATAGATTTTCTGTTGGCCGTGAACATTGTTTTGCAGGATGCTGGATTTAAGGTCTAGGACACTGCGCATTGCTTTGGGCAATTCCCCTATCAGAGCCCCCTAGGATCCCTTACACAGGTCCAGCGTTGGGGTTTTGCAGTGAGGTTTTCTCAGATTAAAAAAGGGAGCTGTTTAATAGTTCCTTGGCTGTGAGACCACCAGGGGCTGAAAGAATGCCACGGATCGTTTGGGACCAGTGTTCATGGGAACCCTTAAAACTCTGCATTCGCAACTTCAAAGCCACATGGGTTCGGCTTGACAACTTGCTTTAGCACTGACACGCTTTTCCGATGGCACCCATCGTAGAAGCCATGCAAGGCTCACTGACCTCGGATCTTTTGGCCTCCAATGTTCAAGCCCCCGCAAGAGCCGCCGAAATCGAACTATGATTGTGATTGCCAATGCAGTTCACTGCGAAAGTTGAAGAAGTGGTCCCCTAGCAATCTGGCTCCTAGAGGTGCTACTTGTAGCGCAGTTGGTCGTTGCAGTGCGAACTCGCCAAAGTTCTTTGAGCCCAGGAAACGTGTTTAACGTGACAGAAAACTCTTGAGTCCAAATTACTGCCTGCGTACGCAGCAGAAGTAAATGCAAAACGGTTCCGCATCAGGAGCTGAAAGTGCTGGCGCTGCATATCCTAATGTCCTAATGTTGGTGTACTGATGCGAGTCTGATGCGATTTCTCGCGGGGTATCGACTTGAGACTAGACTCCTAGTTAACCTTCAAGTGCGCACCCTGCGCCCTGACCCCTTGCCGTATTTCAAGCAGGATCCGGCAGCATGCGCTGCATGAGCGTCCCGGCATCTAGATTTCACGCCTCATCACTGACCAAATTACAATTTTGCTGTAACAGAAAGCTTTCTGTATCCAATGCTCCATCCTGAAAAGGTTCAAGGGTTAAGCTCGCAGATTGTAACGTCTTCGAGTCCCGAACCGGCAGCAGGGGGTTCCCGGAGCTTCCCTGAGAATCTCAGCAAATACAATGACCATGATGCAGGAAGGCCAGGGGGCTTTGAAGTTGGCGTTCGAGGCGAGACGGGCTTGGGAATACTTATCTTGGCTCTCTTCTACTCGTGGTAGCATCGACGGTACTGGGATGGCAAATGGATGAAGTTGTGGCAGGAACCTGCTACAACATAATAAGCGTATTCTGACCATGACCTACTTACCGGTAAGCACTTGAGGCTTGCTGGTGCATCGAGGCTTCCTTGGGACTTTCCTTGGGGTTTGCGCCGTTCTTTCTTGCTGACCACGGGAGGCGGGCAAGGTTCAAATTGCAGGACTAGGCAGCCTTACCCTCTGAGATTCAACAGATGCCAGCGTCGCCGAAAACGTTAATCTCTTCCTTGGATTCGCTGCATTTGTCTGGTGAGTCTGTCTTTGGATCCTTGCAGACTGCGAGGGACGAGCCATCTTCACGAAGCAAACACGGTATGCGCAACAAGGCCCCTAGTCCAAACGCATAGCATGACTGAACCATTCAAAAACGTACAATGCTTCCAATAGGGTCTAAGCTAACTTGAGACTTCTGACTAGGAGACCGATTTGAAACCCTCTGTTCGAAACCATCTGCTACATAGCCAGCCCTACCTCGCAGGAAGCCCAGCGCAGTGGCTGCAAGTTAGCCACACTCTCAGAAAGCGGAAGCAGCCAGTTGTCTTTGGGGTGTGCAAGGCGTATAGGTTGTTCAGGTACAGGGTTTGCGGGGTGAGATTTAGGATTGATCCCCCCTCAGGCCAGTATCCGGACCACCGTTCCCTGCAGTATTTCTACCAGCGGACGGACTGGCTGTTTACTTGAGGATTTCCACAAGAAGGGCCCAAACATTGCAACATCTTACTGCTTAGGGCTCAGGGTAAAAAGGCCAGGCATGAGACCTGCCTTATTGGAGTCTCTCTGACTTGTTAGCTAGTCTTACTGTCAGGACCCCCAGAGATTGTGACCGGCAACCCTGGTTCAACTGTTCCGGTATTTTGCAGAAACATGACGATGCAGAAAGACAGCCCCTTGAAAGCCATCATTTGATTCCGGGATTTATTTCAATATCTTCTGAAACTCTGTGGTGCGCGGCTATGAGCACACTGCATGTACCTAGGCCGTAGACGATGGCATTGGTCCATTTTTCAGCGTGAGGTCTCAGATTTTGATTCTGGCTGAAGGTCCATGGTGTGGCTTCGCCCAGTCAGCAGCAAGCCTTATTTTGATGTGAAGTGCGTGCTTTAGGGCGTTAACGTGTGGTACAGGCACTACAGGCAGGGAGCCCAACATGCACAGCCCCTTAGAGCAACACGAGGAAGTGGGATCCCTTTTTCTCCATTCCAAGTTTTTGCGGAAACAGGGGTGGGGGTGCAGGGTTTGGCTATGCAAGATTTTCCGGTGCTCAGTCAGGAAGATGTCTCTAGTCTAGATTCTTGGGTCAGCAGTCTTTACTGTAACAAGTGGTATTTTAGAGTGAAGTGGTAGAGTCCCGGCCACACAGAAGCTGTCCCAGCAATCGACTTGGGTCAATCCTTTGGATGCTGGGTGTGAACCGAAAGGGTTGAAGCTCTAAACTCTAGCAAAAAGAAAACCCACACGCTGACGGAGGTCCTTGCCAACGACCCGGATGCGGACCGCCTGGCTGTTGCCGAGCAAAACGACCAGGACCGATAGCAGAAAGCCCATGTAGGAATTTGAAGCACCACGTGACCACGTGCCGTAATCACATATTGACCTCGCAATGGACTTCAGGGTTGAAAGCGTATGGTGATACAGGCCGTGCAATTTCCGATGAAGCCTTCCAGAATTCAAGGGCTTCCCGATTAGAGTTTGACCATCGGGCTTATCTGCCTGCCTCACGCGGCCCACAAAGGCTTGTGACAGGGTAATTACACACACTATGTATATAGACACACACACACAGGTGCTCATCCCCCCGTGGGTTTTTATCCTACAGCAGCTGCTCGCTGGCAGTCAGACTCATTGGGACACCGCCTTTGAGGTGGGCATCCCCGTCTAGCCTCTAGCTAGGTCGGAGACATACCTGAGTAATCCTGATCAAGCATTCCAAAGTGTCCCACCCTCCAGGGGGACTGGAAGGTCTTCACAGGCTGCTTGTCTCGCGATGGGTTTTAGGTTTGTGGTTCAGAGTTGTGAGCTGTAGCCCTGGTGAGATGAAGGGTCAGGTTCTTTGAGGTTGAGTGCTTGTCTCTGCCTCATTTTACCTTACGCTGGAACCTTGGGTCACATGCCCCGTGAACCCTGAATCACTTCTTTTCCTGGAACCTTCTCTACAAGGCAATGAGCTCGGGACCCTCTTGGGCCATTGGACGCAGCTCAGCTACATTACTCGTGGGAATTCGCATTCCTTACTGGGGGTTAGTAGGGAATAAGGGAATATATTATATAGGGGTTATACAGGGATTATATTCCCTTATTCCCTACTAACCCCCAGTAAGATTACTCACGGGAAGTAATTCCGGTTCCACGGCCCGAACCTAGAGCTCAGCCCAAGGCTTTTTCAAGTTGAGCAAAGTATGCTAGACATGTGCATTGTGCAAGGTTCATGACAAAAAATCATGAACTTTCAAGACGGAACAAAATCAGGTGGAGGTGCTGGCGCAAGCGGAATCCAGGTAAAGATGCAAGCAAAGTCTGCATCTTGGCATTTCACAGGCTTCCATGCGCCGAGTTTGAGACTTGGGTAGGTGTCAGTGGAGAGGTACATGGTATGTATTTCTAGTGGCAAAACATATCAAGCGCAGTTTTGACAGCGAACCCCGCTACGTCGGATTTTCTGGCTGATTGACTTGGCATTCAGAAGCCTCAACTCCAGACGCTTGATCCATCCCAGGCATGGTTGCCAGCGCAGTGTCTTCAAAGTTTCTGCATCTCGATCTGGCAAGCTACAGCGAAGCCTGACAAGAATGCTTGGGAATCGGAATGTGCGTCGTCTACAAATCGTGTTTTACAAGCGGGCTCTTTCAAACAGCATCAAGCCCCGAACCCTAAAACCGCAACCATGGTTCTGGTGGCCAAGCCATTCCACCGCGTTGTGGTTGTTTTGGGGCCGAGGCCGTGAGGATCCGCCCTGCTCGCTGACTCATTCTCATACCCCGGGTATAATGGTATAACCTTTGCATGCATCCTGCTACACTGCTCGCTCAACGGTGTCGAGGCAGACGCTCGCAGCAAGGGAAGGCTTCCGCTTCGTGGAGACGCTCACCGGTTTCAAGTGGTGACTCAGCGGAATGCCTGAGTACTTGGAGGTCCATAGGGTAGCTATTAATGAGTTACTTGGTGGCGGCACTAGAAGGGAAGCTGTAACAAGCTTGAGTACTGCGCAGAGATGCAGGCACATACCGACACAGGCCAACCGGGAGGTAGCGCTTTCGCGGCATGGGTCTGGGCTTGGCGACCTTTTGTAGAACGATCAGGAACCTCAAGCCGCAAACATGATACGGTTGCAAGCATGCTGTACACAAGACGCAGAGGCGTGGATGCCATATATAGCTTGAAGCATGCCTCCATCCTAACTAAACGATCCAGGGAAGCGCCGAAGAAGCGCAGAAGCCCGATTCCCTTCAACCTCGCACTTGGAACTCAAAACTCTCAGCTCTTCAACCTTGACGCCTGCACCATTGAACTCCGCCACCGGCTGGCCCCAAAATAATGTAAACCCTACACCAGAAAACCTTCCAACCCTGGACATGCTGTTTCTTTCTGGATTCTGATCGGCAAAGGATGGGCTCACGCTCTGCGGACCTCCGTGCCGAGGGTTTTGAGGCCTGGGGTGTTGGGGGGATTGACTTGGGAGTGTCTTAAAATCTTTGGATTCGTTTTACCGTGTAGAGATGTTTGAGGTACAGTCTTTGGAGGCGTTTTCTTTGTGGTTGTTCGGCACAGGGTTTGCAGGGTGCGAGGATTTTGAGGCTTAGAGAGGTTGGCGAGTCCTTGCCCCCAAAACTGTGCTGGATCAACCTGCCTGCCTCAACACCCTTCCTGTTTCAGCTGACTAGCACCCTCCACGCCATGGTTTTAAGAGTCCACACCGAACTGGGTGGTAGAAGTACACGTTCGGCTTCGCAACCTCCACAAGTCACCCAATTAGCCACAATCCTCAGCCCTTTCATTCAATGTTCAGGTGATCTTCGCATACGAAGAGGCTATTGGCTTTTGCATCGGCGACATTGTCAAAGACAAGGCCCCCCCAAATCGACAGTTTCTCGGGCCGGGGACAATTTCAGGGGCGCTTTCAGGATTTTGAATACTCGACTGCTGCGCATCCTGACATCCATCCGGAACTCGGGCAATCACCAGCAGCGTGAGGGTTCCGGCAGTTCAACAGGAGGTTCAGACCAAGTGGCGAGCATGGCCAGCATCATGCTGATGCATCAATCACATCCGTGCTCTATCCTCCAAGGCCCAAAAATGAAGAGTCAAACCGTAGCAGCTGCCAGCGTCATCAGCACCGGATGCCCAGAACCAGGGGTCAAGTGGTTGCATCAGCAACCAGGCTTCTCCGCTTTAGGCAAAGGGGCATCATGGCTCCTTTGTTGTAACCGCATGTCCTAGTTCCAGGGCTCCTACATTAGGTCCTACATTGCATGCAAAGGTCCACAAAAACAGTGTCAGCATCAGCATGCGGGGCGGGTTCCTCATCATCAGGACCGCATCACTTCGGCGCTTGCGGAGGGGTGGTAGGGGGACCCGAGTCTTGCAAAATGACCCAGTGCACCTTGTCATCTCTGTCATCGTAGCATTGAAGACTGTTTGTATGGAGGATGGCATCGCAGCTGCATCGGTCTTCGTGGACATGGCCAAAGAGCTCCAGGAGGCATCTGTTAGGAGGCATCTTTTTCCTTTCAACTTCGGGCTTGGTGACGGTTACCCACGGCTTTGTAAGAAATGGCTGGATGCAGGTTGTAAGAGTCTTTCATGTGTTCAAAAGCCTTTTATCAGTGGCTTTTAGGAATTCAAGGTGAATGGTGTGGTTGCTACCCTTTGCAGTGGGTCTGTTTGTGTAGCTGATGCATGCATTTCAAGCAAAGAGTATTCACTGAGTACTCCAAACCAAGAAGGTAACTTGAGTTCCCTGCGAGGAAGATGGGAGGACCGAGCGCCCGATCATTTCATGTTGTGGGTCTAATTACTCAGCTTCATGCAGCCCAAGTCTTTTGGCTAACTCGTTATCCCCAAGCCAAGAACCTTGAACCCTTAACCATTCTTGGCATCCTACTCTGATTTGTTCTTGCTTAGCTAATGGCGGACCTCGGTGGCAGCGGCGGCGGCGGCGGCGGCGGTGGTGGTTCAAAACGTAACGTCGTCAGCACGTGAATGTCAAAGGCTCCAGGCTAAAGGCTGAGCAAATGTAAATCGTGGCTGTGGTTATGACAGCGATACTAGCCAGTCCGATGACGCTCCCGGCATGCTGCTGCAACTGCTGCTGCTCCTGCTGATGATAATCATAATCAGCTGAAGAAGAGGATGGTGCTGCTGCTCCGAATGCTCAGCGCCGATTCAGACGCAATTGCTGCAGAGGAGGGCCTGAGCTGCGAGCAGCACTTGCAACGCCTCTACAAGGCCTCCGCACGTATTCCAATCGGTCAGCAAGACAAATTTTTCCGTGGCTCTGCGAGTTTCCAGGAATACGGCAACTTTCTGTCCATGAACAGCTACGTTAAGTCGCCGGACCCCGCACTGACGAGCCTGGGCGTGGTTTAGGGTCTCGTCAGAATCTTCCAATCTTATCACAGTATCATCATCAATGGGATGATCTGTTCCTAGGTAGGCTTTCACTGGAAACCTTTCTCTATAACACAAAGTATAGGCAAGATACTTGGCCACCAGTACCCAAACAAGGTTCAACTTGTAAGTAACGAATGGGGAACATGGATCCCAAGGCCGCCTAACTGACTGGAAATCCCCCGACGCGTAAAGCCTCCCAGCCCGCGCATTCTACATCTTGAGCCGCCGATGCGGCTCTAGGAGCCGCGGTGACTTTCTAAACCCAAAGCAAAAAACAACCCTTAACCCCCAAACGCCTACCCCAGAGCCCTTACCCTGAAAAATGCTGCGACCTCTGCAGCAAACGCCTTCCCTCAACCCAGAACCCTCTTCCAAAGGAGGCGGATCTTCGCCGCGCAGCGGCCCGAGGGCAAATACTGTCAGAAGGCCAGGCCAAGGACAGCTAAGGGTCTATGATAGGGTTGTTAGGGGTTGGGAACTAGGGGCCTCAGGGTAGGGGCTTGGGGTTCAAAACTGAAATTCTCCGTTTAGGGGTTTTTAGTTTTTGATTCAGGGTTCATGTTTCTTATTGTTTGTTGACCCGACAAACTCCAAACCCCAGGGCCACTCTCAGTCCTCGCCTTGAACCCTCAATCCCCCTGAATTCCCCCTAAACCTTACAAACACGTACCCACACACCGGTTGAGGTGGCGGATTTCGCTATCTCAGACATCCGCGCCACTTGGCGGCAGCATTGTTTGTATTTCCCACGCCGTGGTTTGGCTCAAATTTCTCAAGCCTGCCTCCTTCGATGTACGGTGTTTTTGCCAGATTGCAGTTGGAATCCCGGGAAATAATGAGGGTCCGGAAGAGAGCTTCAACCCTTTGAGACGTCGCCAAACCACGAGGGTTTCAGCCACTATCCCCTCTCAAGGCCTTCTTTGACGACGCGTGTGACCGTTGATAATTGATAACCTGGCCGTGCTGTAGCATTTGCCTTCACTTTGCTTTATGCCTTCAAGCTCTACGGAATAGCAAGGCGGGACCAATATTTCTGGACAACATCGATGGATGCAAGCTTGTACAGTCGAAATCTGCTGCTCGAGACGTGTGTTGAGATCTGAGGATCTGACAGTTGGGTACGACAGCCGCTTTAAAGCTTCTTGGCCGCAGGAAGACCGGGCTGCCCAGGACACGAATCTGTTGTGGACGCAGACGGCCACGGCTTAGGCTGAAGATGCTCCAGGATTTAGGGAATCAAGCCAGCAGAAAAACCGTCAACCAACTGGGCTTCGTCAAGGAAGTTTGATGATTTCTTCCCTATGCCCGAAACACTACACATGGCGTCGTGTCGCGGTACTCAGTGCTGCAGAAATGCATGGCTGAGTTTAGGGCTTGGATGTAGTGTGCATGGTTCTGGAAGATTTTAAGTCTGTTTCCTACCATCTGCGTCATCAGGTCGGCTAGACCTCACAAACCAAATGCTGTCATCCGTTCCTTGAGAACGCTACTCCCGGATGGACCTATCTCAAGTGCCTTAAATCCCAAAAAAATCTGCAAAACTCAGACAATCTGCATCAGGTTGGCCTGCCAACCATGGCATTTCACTGCGCAAATATTCAGCATATTCCTTAGGAGTTGGCAATTTTCAAGCGACCTTCAAGCCTCAATCCTGGGATTTTGACGCCAGCACTCCACCATACCAAACAAATGCAGCCCTTACATCCTCAACACCGCTCTAGTCTCTCAAAGCCTGTCCCCAAACCCCTTCCTTGCCAAAAGGATGGCAAGCCGGATCTGCCGCTGAATTTAGGCCGGGCTACACCTTCCTAGTTTTTACAAGCCTTGAAGCTGGTGAAATTACGAATGCAGGGGCTTGACTGCAAGCAGCTGGTCAGTGGAGCATAGCACATTGACCTTTCGTGCCAGGCGGCGAAATGATCACGTACTACTTCGCCGCTGCACAAGCAGAGATGACATTGCGCAGCTCTGGTGACTGGGCTCAGCTGGCTTCTCTTGCTGCGTTGTTCCTGCTGGTATGCGGTGGTTTTCTGGAGAGCTTTCCTTCTTGCATATCTTCTTGTGGCGTGTTCCGATGGGGGATACATTCTTGAACCCCTGGTCTACTAAACTGCTCTTGGGAAGGCAGCGATTTGCAATGTCCATTTTTCGATTCAGAGTCCAGGGCCTCGGAATGAAGATATAGCGCTTACCTCCCCTTAATGGGCTGTAGAAAATCTTGGGTGGTAAGGATAAAATAGAAGTAATGTTGGTGAGGATTCGTCAGGTATATTCGGGGTCTAGTGGTTTGCTCTCATCGTGGAGGCTTGAAGAGCATGGATGCACAGACATTCCTGGACCCAAAAGCTGTCAACCCCATCAAGTCCTAAAATTTGTAACCATGCAGAACTCGCATCATGAATCTTGAGCCTTGAAATTCTGCAATCCCAGGGACGGAGCCCAAAATCAAGTGGTACTCCGAGAAGCCCGGCTGGCGCGGGTTGGGGCTCGGGTCTTTTGAGTTTTGAGGGATCACAGCCGAACAATGACTAGAGGGAATACGGTGGGTTTGCATCGTTGCAAACGCCCAGTACCCTCCAAATAGAACTCGGAATCCCAGCAGGTGTGCTAGGAGGTCTGTATGCTTGAAGGTTCAGGCGACTAGCCTTTTTGGTTTCAATTGGTGCGACAATGGCAAAGCTGATCAAAAATATCTGAAAGACACGAAGCGCAAAGCTTGGGTCTAAGGGTTTGGGGATCACAGCCTTAGAGCTCTTAGGGATAGAAGTCGTGGGCGAATAGGGCTTGTGTTGAAATTGATGCGATCAAGAATCCTTCCTTCCTATTCCCCACCCCTACGAAGACGAATATCCGACTGAAGCACCCAGGATGCGCTGCGCTGACGCAGCAGCAGGACGAAAAGACTTGGAGCGACTGGTCCGAGCGGTAGCTTGGCTGGGAGAGGTGTGAGCGATTTATTGCTCCACGGCCTTCTCTCGTAATAAGGTCCCTCATGGTCACCGTCGGGGTTTTCCATACTCGTGCAAAGTCGCGATAGTCAAAACCTGCCGAGACATTTCCCAGCATCTCAGGAAAGACACAAAGATAGGGATACAACAGTGGCTCACTAATCCATACCGTGGTAGATTTGATGAAGAGCCCAAACAAGACCAGAAGCTCAGCTGCGGGATACAGAAAGAGCAATCAAGCCCTGTTCGAATTATTTTGGAAGACCTCCGGGTGTAGGACCTGCTGAGCCCTCAGCCTCAAGAGGCAACACTCCAGATTTTGGAATCTGAAGCCTGAACCTCATGCCGTCAGCGCATTGTCATAGATAACAAGTTCTTGCCCAGCCTTGACCGGAAAACCACTGTAAAGCCTCAAAGAGCATCCTGTCCATCTTAGTCCTCAACTCCCATAGGACTATTTCATCCCGCTCCCTGGATTTAATCCTGCACCGCTCATACTCGTGGACAAGCTGTTTGGTCTCGATATGGAACACTCTCATGTTGAACTTCATCCCATCATGCCCTATGAGGTCGTGCTGACTCTGCTGGATCCTAAAGGCCCGGTCCTACAGTCTTGCAGCCGCTGATGGACGCACCATTCCGTTTTAACCCGAAACTTCGAGTCATTCAGGCTTCTCCATCCCAAGATATCCCACCATTTGCTGCTTGATTTGGCTGCTGGGGTTTGTTTGGGGCGGGATTCATGGTTCCAAGGTTATCATCCTAAGGCTCTAGCCCCAGAGAAGTCCCCTCTTATGTTCCCGGTATAGCCCTTGCCTGGCAACAAAAGCACAGAAATTCACACAAGTTCTCTCCGCTTCGTTCCGCGAACCTCGCATCACAACAACTGTAGGCATGCGCAATCAGAGATCAGTCCCACAAGTAGAATTTCATAGGAAATTGCCAGGCACCTTATCTCTTCACAGACTCAACAGGAATGAACAAAATTGGCTGGCTAGACCCTGGTCCCTTCAGACGCTTTGCTTCCTGTTCCCAATTCTGACGACTCGCATTACTCGAGCAATTTAGTCCATTTGACCTGGATGAGGCCAAATTTTAAATCCCTCAGCTCTAGACTTGCAGCCATGCCCAGTATTCAGGCTACACCCAACACGTGACGCCCTAATCCCAATTAAGAAGCCTGAGTCCTTGAGCAAAGCTTTGCAGTCGGCAATGCCTCAGGAGCTGATAGGTCCCGTATACAGAACCCTTACAAAGCATTGCACTCTATGCCCGACTTCAAAATTAGGATCCTGTATTTGCTGAACCTCAGGCCTATACTATACCCCACCAACCCCAAACCCCAACAGTTGTTTGAAGCCCTTCTGGCAGGTAACGGCCTCGATATCCGGCCAGAAGATGCTGAGCTCCTCTCTGCCTAGCGTCACATTTATGTGCAAACAGAAAGAACGTGAAATTTGGCATTTGAGACGCCCACACTGCTACTTCCTCTTGATCCCCATACGCTAATGCGGGCATATATATATATATGCATATGTATATGTACATATATGTATATGTATTATGCTGCTACAAGAGGGCAGAAGGAATTGAGCTTCGCCGGTCCTACAGTCAACCTGAAGTAGCCAATCACGATCACTGTTTTCGCAGGCACAAACAAGTAGACCTGCGGTTCCACACTGTGGACATAAGTTTGCATAAGTCCCAATTCCCTGGGCAGCGATCGCTTTCAGCAGAGAAAAGGGGTGTGCTGGCTTGCCCGTCGCATACCTGCTTTGTCTGGTTGGAGGCAAAATTAGATGTTGATGGTAGGGATCTCGCCAGACGGGCTCGAGTTATTCCATATCCGAGCTGTATGCCAGGTTCAGCCTGACGCTTTGTCTCTGTCTCCTCCATCTCTCTCTCCCCGTTCAGCCCTTGACTCTCTTTTTCTCCTCTCTCTCTCTCTCTCTCTCCCCCCCTCTCTCTCTCTCCGCCTATCCCCATGCATCTCTCTCTCCTGTGTGATACCTGTGGGAAGCGTCCTTTATCATGAAATGCTGCCTTCAAAGCTGCGGGATGATGGTCAAGCAAGGCTGTCCACCGGCTTCTGACGTGAATGCAGTGGCTGCGTAGGGATATGAGGTGTTTGGAGCTGGGGATGTCCATAGGCCTTTGAAAGCCCAGTCCTAAAACCAGACACCCTCGACACCGTAGACCCCAAAAACTGAAGCCCTAAACCTTAGGCAAAGCTAGTCCCTCAAGCACCTGTTGCCGAGGCGGCTGCGCGTCGTGGCGACGACAGCACCGGGGGCGAGGATGGCGTGTCGGAGAACTCAGCACAGGATTTTGCTGGGTGTGAGAGGCATTTCTAAGATTCTCTAGGCAGGACAAAGCTCTGACAGTGCTTTGTTTAGGTCTAGGTTTAGGGTGGCCCAGGTAGCGTACAGTTACCTCGGTTCGACCTGGCTTCAATGTATGATACGAAAGTGCGTTCTAATCAGTCTGGACGCGCAAGCTGGGGCACTGTGCGTATTCGAAAATGTGTCCTGGCTTTTCTCAACAGTTTTTGCAACATTCTGAGCTCATTGCTGCGGGCCAAATCGAGGATCCTTGTTGCGGAGCATTTGGTTGTCTATAATATCGGTGAGGGTATCAGTTAGGTCATGCCCAACAATGATGTTTGTGAGCTTCCGGTTCAGCGTTCAAGTTCACTGCCGCCCTTCAGTGGCTGCATTGCGGAGTTGGGTTTACTGTAGATACCTTCCGTCCAAACTGGCAGTCAGACTGTCGATGGAGCACAGCGAGGGCCTCACTCCCTCATTGAAAGAGCTTTAATGTGCGTCGTAGGACAAGGGTCCAATGAGCATGTGGGCTGTCGGAATGAGATTAGGTTGGAACTGTTATGGGGATCTATTCTCTTCTAAACACCAGCGGGTCCGTTATAGGCGGGGCAAACCCATGACTAGGAATATATCAACGTGTGTAAAAGGACTTATATAGCCGTTCGGAGTGCTGCATGGCTTCTGGCATGATTTTCCAGTATCTCCGGGGTGTTTCAGGTAACCCTGCTCCACAACCCCAACCGCCTCAAACCCCAAGCCAGAAATCTCAAACTCCAAGCGAATGGACTTCAAGCCCAAACCTGAAACCAATTTGAGCCTCAAGACCTCCAGCCAAACCTGACCGTTGCTCTCCAAGAGTTTACATTCCTGCCAACTGAACCTCAGATGATTTGTCACCATGGGAGGCATGAAAGCGAAGACTTCGTTCCCGAGCTCCTCTCACCACGTGGCGGGTCGAGCAGGTGTGCAGTTTGGGGTCTGCACAGGTTTGTATTGGGTTGAGGGCTGAGGCTTCATGATTTGGGGTTGGGGGTTTTGGAAGCAAGGGCTTATGCTTGTCTTCATCAGGATTCGGGCTTTTGCGGCTCATCAGTAGCGTGACAATTGATAGTCGTTTTGAATTTTCCAATTGTTTTCAAGTTTGCATGACATGCTTGTCGAGCTGATTTGTCCCATGCGTTTCCACTTCCTCTGCCTCTGAAGCAAGCAGCTTGCCAAACACATGCGCTCATACCCTAATTAAGCTGAACCCCGAACCCAAAGCTGCTCACTCAACCCGTCAAACTCCTGTAAGCGCTGTGAACAGCTGAGCCCCCAGTTCCACAAGTGAAGTGTCTGTCATCCATTGTGTTGTATTGTATTGTATTGTATTGTATTGGGCTGTATTGTATACATAAAGACGACCCATGCAATTCCTGCAGCATCCACTTCAAGCTCCGTAGCCCTGAAATTCAAGCGCAGAAAAGCTTCATTTTTCCAAAACCATACACTCGCCCTGTGAAACCCGCCGTATGTTCCTTGCCTCAACCAATACTCACGTATTCTTTTCTATCGCTAAACCCGACTGTTGGCCCCGAGGATTTGACGCCCAAACCTTCAAATCCCTAAGCTGGCCGTCCAAAGGCGGAGTCGCAGCCTCTTCAGCTGGCGACGGCGGAGATCTTCCGAAGAGAAGGACACAAGGGGTTCAAGGTTTTACGGTGTTCTGAGCTTGAGATTTCAGAGAGGGTTCGGGGGGGAGTTTAGGGTCCCAGGGGCTTCTGAGCGGCTTGTGGCTTGGGGGCACGGCTTGCGCCAGTGTTAGTGCTGTCATTGGACTATAACACCTTGCTCCCCGAGATGGCTTGCACAGACTCCACGTGTCATTTGCACGAGAGTTGCACTTGGGCTTGTACAAGTTCAGACTTAATGTCGGCAGGCCATAGACCCGTATTTATCGCAAATGAATCTCGAAACCATGTAATTCACTAATCGGCGCTGATATCTTACATTTTCTGTCTGTAGTAAATGCTCATCGCGGGCCTTCAAGGGCCAGACCGGAGGCCCAGCAAATTGCAGTCTCCCGTCAGGAGGAGGCCACTACGTCCGGAACGCCGAGAAGGCGACTGGCCTTTAAAACAGGATGGTGTTCCACTTGACATAGGGTCATCTCATGCTTTTATGTCGGAATGTGTGGGGATGCGATTGGCGTGCATGGAGCGACTGTAGAAATCAGGGTTGAGGCCGAGGGGCTTGGCTTCAGTATCCAAGTCCAGATTTGGGTTGGTAAAAGCTGCAGTCCGCGAACCCGGACAACCACAGCCACTGCCTAAGCACAAGACCTACCTTGAATCATCCGTTCTGTTGCGCAATCTTCAGCGCTGATCCCAACTCCCCAAGATGCTCCAAAGTTTGGACTTGCAATCAAGGTTCTTTCCTTTACCATTGGAGGACATGCTGCAACTATTGCATTTTGGGATGCTTAAGCATGTTGCACAAGAAGTCAAGAAGTGTCTGCATTGCATCTCACCCTATGCATGATATTGTTGCTTCATCATTGACCTACAACTTGCCGTGCTCCGTGCCTTACATGCACCCCAACCGCCGCTAAGCCCTAAAAGCCACAACTGTGCACCCTACGGATTCTCAACCCGGCCTCGCCAAACAAAGGCTTTCCCTTTTCCAACGCAAGTCTGAGCATTGCACGCAAGTGTGATTTTCCAGAGGCGCTCGAAAACGCCCGGAGTGATGACAACACTTCGCGAGGCTGCTTTGGGATCATTAATTAACCGGATCTGGAGTGAGAGTATTTACAGGAGTGTCGTTTAGGCTTGCGTTGGCTTTATGAGGCAGAGGTTCTACGAGTCAGGAGCAGTTTATGGTCTGCACGTTTGCAGGTCGAGATTCCTGGACTTCGAAGCGTTAACTCCAGACATTGTTTTTGCTTGCTGCGCGATTCCCCCGCCCAATTGACGCAGCCTTGTAACATCCTGGGCCCAGATCTGAAGCCTTGGCCCTGGTTTCCCAGAGGATGACCAACACAATCAGAAAGACTTATCTTGAAAAGGCTGGACATGATAGGGAACTAGCCTTGCTTCCCCGAGACGCTGCAGCTTGCCATCTCATTCTTAACACGTGAGGATGTGAGCGCTGGACCACCGGTGTTACCTGGAAGGGACATCATCTGGATCCAAGTCTGGAGAGTAGAATTTTGTTTCCCAGCAAAACGTGTACTCGCCACCACAGAACCTCAGAAGACTTTGCCAAATGTAACCCCACTCAACAAGAGTGACCCAATTTTGCGAGTGGTCTCACAGTGCACAGTTGAGAAGCGTTTTATTTGCTTTCTCCAGCACTGTATGTAGACTTTTACTCTGGTCACATAGTCTTGGCACGGCCTTACAAGTCTAAGCCTAGGCCCAGGAACCATCCGAACCAGAACCCTCAGATGATGGGAAGGGCGTCTCTGAGGAGCACACTGGGTTGGAAGCCGCAAATGAGGTCCAGCAAGCTGCATCCAGCTTCTAAACTCTCATTCCCAAACCTGACACGCGAATCACTAAGCCCTGCCATGGATTGCCCTATTGGTGGGGGTACAGGATCCATGGTAGCCGGTATCGGTTGTAGGAGTGTTTCATAGTCTTAGGTTTGGAATGGAAAGTATAGACCTCGCACATGCAGACAATGCCAAGCTCCCTCATCTCCTAGCATCTGGTCCTGGACTCTATAGTCTCGAATGGCCAAAACCCTTCATCCCTTAACACGAATAAACTTTGGAAGCCTTCAGTCTTGAATTCTAAAAGCCATGTTTGCGGCCAGGAGCAGGGGGAGTCGACTGACGAGCGGCGAGCATCAGGTGACCATGTGTATGGGTGCTTGGGGAATGTCGATTCCGGGGCAACTCCTTGGAAGGTCAAGGATGTACCGTCTGGTGTTGGGGTTCAGACACAAGGGGTTCATCTGTAGATGATCATTTGGGGATGAGGGCCTCTTGAGAACTGCACTTGCCGCTATCGACAGGAAAGTGTTGGCAATATGGATTTAGCCTGCGTTGTTGTTACCGTCAGTCAGGAATCGGTTATCGGTAATTGTCCGCTTTGGTGGGATGGATTAGTCTCCCAATTACAAGAATTGAAAGAGAGAAGATTAGTAGTTTTAGTCAGGGGGATGCTTGTGTACCGTAGAAGTTAGCATGAGGAATCGTTCTTCGACACTCCACGAAGCACCAGCCAATTGTAGGCTGGGGAAGATTTGGCCTTGTGTACTTGACATTTTGGTTTGCGGGCTTGCATGTTTGAAGAGGTGGTTGACGGGACAGGCTTCAGGAGTTGTACAGCGGGCTTTGGTGTATTAAGGTCCTGTGAACACAAGCTTTACTTGCCGCACTTCGTGAACAGAGGCACTTGATGATAGTCGCGGCCCCAAAGTTAGGATCGCTCTGGTGACCGCAACAGGTGTCCAACAAGCGAACAGTAGCGGATGGAAATCCCAGTAAGAAGGTCTGATGCAATAAAAAGGCTTCAAACCCTAACGGATGCCAAATTTCATGAAACGCCTTATACACCTCAGACCCTAGGTCTCAAGCAACTTCTCACACCGCCTGATCTCAGGAAAAAAATGTGGTCATTCTCCCAGCAATCGGGAATCTGACACTTCTGCCTTCTGGACTTCATGATCTCACGGATGTACCTACATAGGAGTTCCTCAGCAATGCACCCCTACAATACTGGCATAGTTTCCTTGTGTCTCTGGGATCATCAAGCGTTTTTTTAGAGAAATTCCAGTGCCTCATGCCAATGCCGCAAACCCTAAGCCCGGGCTCTTATGCCCATGTATTTTTGCCCTCATCCTAAACCGTAGAACATATAAGTTCTAGTCCCTAAGCCCTCGGACTTGTATCATGTACTCGAATCACTCCAACCTCAGAATGCGGACTTCACTGCTTGAAGGCAGCTTACGTACTTCTGATGGAGTCGAAGCACAGGCGAGAGAGGGTTTCGGGCATTCATGTCAAAATGACTTGCTGGTGCCTAAGGGTGAGTGGACGAGTGGATGCCTACAATCCCTAGAATAATGCCCATATTCTCTTCTTGACTTCTCCTCAAGCACCAGCACCAGCAAGAGGAGGGAGGATTTGTGCATATGCTCACGCACGCACAGATGTTTCAACTCTCTTGTAGTATATGGGGCAGGTATTTATACTGGTAAGTACACTGCGGCTTCTTGAAACATGCATCCTGCTTCTGCAGGTACCCCCTCATCCAACATGGGCTGTTGAACAGAATGGAGTTGAGGATCATTTTTTGCTCAGGGGCGTGTGGGCGGTTCTTCGGGCTAGGGCTAGGGGCAGGTGAGTCTAGGAGCTTCAGGACCAGCATGCTTCGCGGCTGAGGCTTGAGGGACAGTGTTTGAGGAGCGGGGCTTAGTCAGGCTCACTGACAAGGAATATGGAAGTTTGTTTGGCGGGGCTGTTGTTGCAGGAACTAGGTTTGGCGTTGGCGGTGGCAGCATGCTCGCTCATGCTGGTTTGGTGTTTGTAGGTTTTGACGCGCGGAGCCTCTATGTTGGAAGTTCGGAGCTTTGGACCCCACCAGTCCTACAAATTCAACAATCAAGGAGAATTGCATGGGAATTGCACTAAGGGAGTAATGGTGGGGGCCTGCGTCTAAGCTCGTCAAACCCTCCCCCCGCCCCCTCTCTCCGACGGAGGACCCCTGCTTCGTTTAGGATTCGCGGGAAGTTGCCTTCGTGACTTAGTTTTGCCTGAACGGAAGACTTTTCATGGCCTCGGTTTGCAAACACCTTGTAGCTCTTCGTCTACAAGTTTCTCAAGGCCTTGCTGGCTTCGACTAATCATTGACTTCATTTGGGGTTTTTGCGCGTCTGACGAATTCGTCAAAGGCTGCCTGGCGTTCCCCCTGTGTGCCGTTCCCGTTGATCTTGCTTTGTCTTGAGAGACTGGGTGAAACGTGGACTCTGAGACCCCGAAAGCCTGCAGCTTCTAAGCAAGACCTTGCAGGCGGAAGGGACAAGTGAGTCGACAGCTGCGCGGACTTTTTTGCCTTCCTGGCGAGGCCCAGCAAAACGAGGTTTGGTCTAGGGATGTCTTGAGTAGAGGTGTGGAGGGTACAACTTAACTGGTGGTTCATTCTATTCAGACTTGGATTTTGTGTAGGGGCCTACCGTGGCCTACACGGTGAAGCTTTTTTGACAGCTTGACTGTTGACTGTAGGCCTTGTGGACTATGGAGGGTGTTTTGTTTCGCATTGAGCCCTGAACGGATGCTCTGATCATGTAGTTGAGCATCCCAATGCAAGCAAGACGGTAATTCCCAAGCCCAAAGCCAAACAATTTCATCGTGCATGGATGCTGGTCAGAGGTTTGTTGGCCTGGTTCGGAGCCACTCCATATCTTTGGCAAGTCTAGGCTTTCTGAAAGCTCTAGCCGGAGCGCCATATACGAATCCGATGCAGCTGAATGTAACTTGCCCTCCAGAGTTGTGGCTATATCAAGAGAAATTGAGGGGGAGTCGAGTGTGTCCTCACGCAAACCTGATTCATGTCAGCTGAATGTCTCATCGGTATGTCAGAGGCACCCTTGATGACTGTAGGAAACCGCAAAGTTACAGCAAGGGCTTTAACATTGGCAGCATCAAGGCGTGCTCACGACGATGAATTGCAAAGGCTCCTTCCCCAACACCAGCTCCTTCATCCAAATCTTTACCAGCGGCTTGTCATCAGGGCGCTGTGTTGTCAAAATTCAAGATTCTCATAGGTCAGGTTCTTCTTCATCAGCATACGACAGGCCTGTAATTATGTTGTGTGCAAACGCTAATCCTTTTGTGTGTGTGGCCTTAGACCCATCAGTGGCTTTCCCAGGATGATGACTCTGCTCTTGCTTGCTCATGACAAGGGTTATCTGGTTTTTGAAGTATGATGGGCCTCCTCAGCTAGACGATGTCTTCAAAATGCCACAAAGCAGTGAGGGGGGACCTTGATCCTGGAGACGTACCTAAGAAGTTCCACTGCCAGGAACGCTTCGCAGCCGTGAGAACTCCGCCGAGGGCCAAGCCACAGAGGCACCAAGGGAGTGGGCTTAGGGTTCCGAAGCGGGATTTAGGGTCGGAGGTTTGAAGAGGACTTGCGTAGGGCTTGCGATGTAATTCAGAGTTGCATGGTTTGAGGTCCGAGATCTCAGTCTGTCAGTCCTTTGCCTTTGTAGAGTTTGTGGACATGGTTCAAGGATTGACGGAGCCCGAGTTTCGCGATTCAAGGTTTTTCTAGGCTCAAAAGTGTAGAACTTCAGAGGGTTTTTGTTTGGCGGTTTGGGGGCTTCTGAGGGAATCTGGAATATTCCTATGCTCGCTGTCACCTTCGTAACCACAGAACCTCAATTATGCTGCTGACGGCGCACCTCAGGGCTCCAACCGTTCCAAACCGTTTAGCAGTTCGGACTAGCATTCCGAAAGGCAGACGGGATCTGACTGTATCTCAGAATCTATCATGATGCAGTGCACCTTGCTTGACGTACGCTAGATGCTAGATGCTCAGCTTGTATAATTCTGCCCAGTCCTGGTTGCTAAAGACTTGCCATCGTGGCTCTTGGCAGCTCCTTGCCACGTGAGAAACTCTAGGTAATAATGAATTCTCAACCTTATGAGCCCAGAACATACTTCCGAGATGCGACGACAAAGCACATGACCAAGACTGAAGCATCCGCCAGGCCCAACAAGCCCGGGCGCGGGAAGGCACGTTGAGCATGCAAAGAGATCTGCGCTTTGATATATGATGTGCTGGCCTGGAAGCAAACTCAAAGTTTTCACGCTGATGTCAAATGTTGCATGATATGATATAGCCACACCGAGACCTTCTATGGGTTTCCGCAGCCTGCTCTAAATGTAGGAGAAAGTGTACAAGTGTGAAAGAGTATGTTAGGGAGGGTTGGGTTAGTCGTGGCTGAGGTTCAGTCTTCCAGGGAGCTTGCGTACTTATTCTTGAGCTTTTGCCGATGTCCTCATTCATTCTGGCAGAACTCGGACTTAAGATGGCCACAGAGCCAGTCAGGCTCGGAACGGGAGTTAGGATTACAACGCAGATTCCCTGGCCAGCCTGCGAGCCAAGTAGACTTGTTCATCATGTAGCCCTGGTTTACTGTCATCTTCGCTGTCAGGTCGACCCAAAGAGAAGGACCGGCATTACTGAGCAGTCACGCGTTGAATTTGAGAAGTTTTTGGTTCAGGAGCCGATAGCACAGGATGTCATTCAGCGAATCGGCGTGGCTAAGCTCAAATGGGATAACGGAAAAGGATGTGTAAGGCGACAGTGATGAGAAGATCCGACACGGCCGCAGTACATGGAGACTACGATGTGGAGTGTGAAACGAAACCCAACGGCAAAACCTTCGCCCTTACGCGAAGGGAAGAACGCGCGCGACTCTCTTTTTACACACCAAGTCGCGCCTCCTTGTTCGCACTAGTGACTTGCCTGGATTTAGCCTCTGCGGCTGTTGATTCACGATATTGTGTTCGAGAACGCGGCGCCTAAACCCTACAACCAGCAGGACTCGTATTGGTTTTCGTGTATAGGTCTTGCGCAGATTTGCTCTAGCCATGCAGGGAAGGAATCGTGTATCCCTAAGAGACCCCTTACACGTGGCTTATGTACACCCCTGCATCCAGGAAAGATGTTTCAAGGCTTCGATGGATGTGGATAATGCCTGCGTTCATCGGGTTTTGCTGATGAATGGGTTTTCCTTCTGGCAGTGTTGCAGCAATCACACGCGAGCTTCTTAAAGTCGTCAGTCTCAAGTCCAAAGCCTTGAAAGCTAAAGTCTCAGACACGGAGCTCCAAACTGTTAAGCTCTGAGTCCCACAGCCATGCGCGTTATAAAGCAAGGGCCTGGTCATGAAGATCCGCTGAAAAGAACGCCCGCTCCATCATTACCTCTAGGGTCGCGCAGCAGCAGGCTGCTAGCAACCCCGACCCTTTGATCTTCAGAAAGGACGGCTTGGTCACCGCGTTCCTGAAGCGTGCCACCAGCAGAGACAACAGCAGCAGGCAAGCCGGAGGATGTCAAAGATTCAGGCTGATTCAGGCTTAAGGCTTCCTTGGGCTTTAGCAACAAGATAGGCCATGCAACAAGTGTCGTGATAATGCTTGTAGAGAGGGAACAGTAACATTCGTTCAACTGGCGTAACAAGAACAGAAATGCAAAGGTCAGAGATTCAAGAGAATGATCTCGAAGAATGTCGGCGGGCAAAGAATACCAGTCCACCCTATCTTACTCGGATTTCAGCAGAGAGGGCTCGAATTCTAGCTTTTGTTTCGTGAGCGCTGCAGCTTGGTCGGGGGATGGCGTAAGGCCTTGGGGTACGGAGCTGCCTGGACTGTCCCATGCGATTTGACTATGCCACTTCCCAAGTAGCCGCGATCTATGGACGTTGAACCAGAAGCAGGCATTATTCACAGGCCTGGAGCAGAAGTTGTTGGAAAGGACTTGATCTAGGTTGTTTGTAGTGCAAGCGTTTGACGCTCAGCATTGCAGGTTTCCATGTCGCTGCAAGGCATTGCTGGCCTTGGCGGACCCCCAAAACTCTAGCTCCTTAAGCCTCAACCCTGAACAACGCTGTAAACCTAGAATCGTCTGGCGCAAGCAGTTGTCATGATAACTGATTGAAGAGACATGTAGCTCTAAAGCGTTCATACACCAAGCCGACATAGAGGAAAAGTGCGCAACAAGCCCCAAAGCATGGACCACTTCTCCCAGGCATGGCAGGGGCGGCCGGGGCGTCCCGACTCCCCATGCCGGGGTGCGCACCCGCAGGGAGTTGTTTGGAGAGCCCGTGTCCTCAGGGATCAGGGTCTAGGCTGGGGAAGGTTTTGTGTCTTGTTCACTACAGGTAGGGGATGGGTTGGAGAGGTGGCAGCACGCATGGCAAAGCAAGACAGTGGATGGCTTAAGTGGTTTGGCTGGTCAGTATGGGGTTTATCTTTCTCTCAGCCGTAGGCCCCTTCGAGGACACAGCGCGTGACTCCCGGCAAGAGCAAGCCATCTCCCAGCCCAGAGAAAGGAAACCAGATTACTTGTCTACTGGCTTTGGGGTTCGGAGTTGAACCCTTGCCCAAGCTGACATTGAAAGCCCCATTAGCTCCCACAAGGTAAAAAAAACCGTTTTTCAGGTTCAGCTTCGTTTGGGGAAGGGCAGGGTGTTCACTGACCGAGCTCTCTCAAGGTTGGAGAATTGTGGTCTAGACTTTCTCTGGCACCACTCACGAAACTTCAGGAGACATCTTCAAGTTGTTACTGTATCGCCTAGCTACAATCAAATGCCTTGGCTGAAGTGGTCCCGGAAACGGACAAACCTTTGTTTGGAATGCGCTTGGGCGGGTGTTGGCGGCAAGAGTGGGCTACCGACTGCACCCTAAGCTCTGTTTTCTCGCAATGAGTCCCTAAGGTTTTACCTGTAAAGTCCCTTATAGAATAGCCTCTATATCCTCTACTCCTCTACCTTCATTCCCAACTACGAGTCTTCCGACAGAAAAGCTGAAGCTTGGCTTGCCAGGATTCCCCTGCCACCGACACTATGGCAGGAGCCTCGCCCCTCAGTGTCGAGGCCCGTTTTGCTTTTCATCCTCAACTGGGAATTGCAAACGGACATTATACGGCTATTTGGCAGAGAGAGGAGACTGAGTTTCATGCTTGCAGTCCCAATATACACTATCCTATACGAATCCTTGCAACAGTTCCTCCTTCCCGCATAATTAGAGGAGTTGGATCTTCGGCTATTCTGGGATACCGTTCGCGGATATTGAAGCAGCTCTCTGTTTCAAGGTTAAGTAGGACCTCGTAATTTGTTCATGGTTTAACAGTGGCAACATTGCTCAAAGACTGATGCAAAGTGAACATGCTTTTTTTGGTGGGGGTATTCAAGGGTCAGTGATCAGAACTTTTTGCTTGATATTTGAATTGGAATGGTTGCGTCGTGATATTCAGGGTAGCTCGATCGAAGTTCAGGAGCCAGGCTTTGTTTCGAGGTGTCCAGGTACGCAAGATGGATTCTCAAGACCACGGATACAGAATTGCTTGACTAACCGCAGCTCTTCTTGACCTCTAGTCACCCTAGTCCGCAAACTGTCATGGCCAAGCACTAATTCCGACAGAGCAAGCTCTTATACTGTCTTTATAGCTTGGGAGTTAACTCTTACTTAGAAGGCACAACCCCTTCTCGATCCGTTATTTTGATCTAATCTTTAAACGCCCCTCCTCGCAACATGGTCCCTTTTAGAGCCCAAGCTCTAAACTTCTCAATCATTCTCCGACCATGAACGAAGCCTTTGGCAGGGCAATGAGGGCTTCTCGCCTGCAGCTGCTGAGGAGCAAAGCAGCGGCAAGGCGCAGCGCATGGCAGGATTAAGGCTTGCAGGTTTAGGGTTCATGATTTGGGGATGTTTGTTACTTTCTTGAATTTCTTGCGACTTAGAGTTCAGAGCACAGGGTTTTGGGTTGAAGTTTCCCAGGATCAGCATTTTTAAGCAGTCAGGGGCTAGCGCAGCTTATGGGCCTTGGGCATGATACCGAAGGCTCTTTAAGTGGTTCCTACCTTCCTCGAAGGTCTGGCATGTCTTGACGATACAAGTTAGGGTTGTTCCAGTCGGGTTTCTGCAGCGTTGACTGCTAAGGCGACTCACGTATGGGTGGAATTTGGCGTAGAGTTTTTGATGCCGTGGAGGGGGGGGGGGTTCAGATTGTTGAGGGCTCATGGTAGGGTTTGCGAGGCGCATATGATACATATTCGGTTCAGGGGACATGGTCTTGGGTTTCAAGACATCCAATGAGGTCTGTACCTGGAGAGCACTGTAGGCTGCCGAACTATGGGATGGTTTGATGTTCTGCCAACTTGCTTCTCCCGAGGCTGGCTTTCAAGAATTGGAAAACCCTACCCCTGAAGCTGCGGAAGCATGAGCCCCGTGCGTCGCAATCCTTTGGATTTCTATTATGACGAGACCTTCAACCTAGAGTCCACATGCGCCTCAGTTTAACTTATTCTCTGCCATGCTGCACTTTGAGGCATCGGCGACGCTGCCATTTTCCATTTTTCGCAGGGGACCCGGGTTCACCAACTGTCGCTGTAGAGCTTCGGGTTTGGCGTGTGCGTGTGCACTTGGTAAACTAGCTGGGAAAAGCTGTTTTATGCTGTCCTAGCCATAGGCGGCCCTTCATTTCTGGGTTCTCACATCAACCAGCAGATTCAAAACGGTCCGCGAAAGAGGCTCTGTGCTCCTACTGACCTTAGTGCAGTGCATTTGGACCACTTCGCAACAAGGGGATCAACCCAATTCTTCAGCAAACCCTTCCGTGCCCAGCTACGTTCTTTCAGAAGACCTCTTAGTGACCTTTGGGCCATGAGGCGGAAGGGGAAGGGAGTGCGTCGGCACCAGCACTATGCGGATCTCACATTCGATCTGCACACCCTTAGCCCGCAGGCGTAAGCCTGCAACCTCTCCCCACCTTGAGCTCGCAGCCTGAGAAACATTGCAATCCATGATCTTAGTCCTCTATGCTCCGATTAGACAAATTTTTCCAGGCCTCAAGCCCTTGCCCTACTTGTAATAGCCCTTCACTTGACAGAGCAAGCGTTCCCGAAGCAGCAAAAACTAAAGCCGTTTTCATCCCGCACGAGGCCCCAAGCCAAGCCTCAAGAACCTGAAGACAAAAAGCGATCATCCTTTTACACCCAGCTGAAACACAAAATCCTCCCAAATTCTAACCACCACTTAGAGTTCCTACAGCTGTCCTTTTGGAAGTCGAAACCCTGCTTCAACTTCCAGGTTGGAGTGGGAAGCGTGAGGTCTCCTCGTTTAGAGCTCAGGAACTTAGCCAGGCAATAGGAAAGGGGCAGCTTGATTCTTCTCGGAGCAGTATGATGAGTCTCTTCATATTATATATCTATTTGTTGAGTTGCTGGGTTCTGGCTTCAGCTCAAGGATTGTGTGTTCTTGACAGGCTGATGTTTCTGTGTGTTTTTCCCTTGCACTGAAATTCAGAGGGTTTAGGGGCTGCATTGTGGTTGTTTACGCTTGTTTATGAGTCCATTAAGCTGTCCCACATCTGTGCCGTTGCTCGGGAGCCACAATCCCTTGGCCTGAAACGCTGCCGACACGCAGTGCATCTGTAATTGACTCGCGCATGATGTTCCGAAATCTTCATGAGCACTTTAGCATCCCTGCAAACCAGTATGCAATCCTAACAAAGCCCTCCTACAGCAGCACAAAAAACCTCCAACACGTTCAGAAGCAAATGCTAAGATCACAGGTGTAAAGCCTCCTGATTTAACCATCATAATTCTCCTTACGCCTGCTGGCTGGCTGTAAGTAGGGAATCGAGGAATGGATCCCTGCAGTAGTAGCCGCTATACAACCCTCAGGAATGTAATGGTTTCCAGTTTCTTTTCCGTACCTTCATTTTCCACGGACGAACCAGCAAGAGTAAGACCCCAGGTGCTCGGCGCCCTCCACAAGCCGCGCCTCTCCAGAGCACTCAGCGCCCTCGGAGATCCGGCCAGAGGAAGGCACGAGGCTTTTTCTGTGCAGCAGGTTGGGGGTGATACATTCAAGAAGCCTTGCAGAGCCTGGGATTGAAAGGGATTAAGCTCCAGAGTCCAGCGGAGCCCCGTTTTTGTTTCGCGCTTGTCTACCGATACTTAAATACGAAGAAACGACTTCTGGGATCTCTCGGGATGGTTTCCGAAATGTGCTTCTCACTGTGTGCGGGAAGCATGCGGAAGGTTTTGCGGAAGCATGATGCTCGCGGAAGCTCTTGCGGAAGCTCCTGGCAACCCTACGTAAGCCTTGAAACGCTGTTCGCGGAAGGGTCTGTGGAAGCAAGATGTGTCGAAGTGCCGACCAAGAGGAGACTAGTCTTCCCGAAAGCTCAGCGGAAGCTCATGGGTGGAAGGGTTGTTATTTCCAAAGGAATCAATAAGGAATAAAAACCAACGCTCAGGTGTTCTGCTGGCAACGGGTCTAGGAATGATCTTGTTTGAAAGATGTGCAGACATGAGGCTACACAGTTGCAAGCTGAGGGTTCCGGGATTTGGGGTCTCAGGATTGGTAATGGCGAGTGTGAAGAAGAGTACTCCGACATGCCAAGCGTTGCCAAGCTGGTCAGACAAAATGTTCTACCCTCCCTGCCCCAGCACCTTCAAATTCAGGTCTGTAAGTATCATCTTCCGAGCGGTCTACAGTCTACGGAGCATACCCGCTTGAGGTGCAGGGTATGAAGCCTTCGCAGCGGATTGGGGCCGTAGATGGGTCATGCTAGAGCGGTTTGGGACCCTAAACCCTAAATCCCCAAGCCCCGAAACCAAAAATCCTTAAACTCCAAAACCCCTAATACCAATCCCTAAACCATGGAATGCCAGCCAGGTGAGCCCATGCCACAGGCAAGCATGGCGCGTCATGGCACGTGTGGTTTGGGTGGTTTGGATGCTCAGGGCTTTCCAGATCATGGCCTTGGAAGAAGAAAAAATGTGGCAAGTATAGCTGCGATCAACTACAATGCTAATTTTACAGGGTTTGGGTGTTCAGCAACTATGTAACAGCATCGCAGTGGCCGGGGGGCGCCTCTGGGCTTAGGTTCCTGAACCGTGACATCATGGTGAGGGATAATTAATTACGATTTCCTCGACATGGAGCCTCCTTGCCTATGCTTTCTGGAGTTCACCCTGATTTTGCGCTTGGTTGAAGTGCGTTTGGCGAGTGCACGGATGAACGAACACCGCAGTGTTGATCGGCATTTGCTCACAACTCTAGGCCCCATAGGCTGCCGTACCAGCATCTGATTTCATGAAGGTGTCGATTAACTCTGAGCAGCGTTTGGAACGCAAAAGGGCCGTGGCAATCCTTGTATGAACTTTTCGCAGAGAGTAGAACACCTGCAGATATTTCCTTTGATCTACCTCTGAACCGCAGTGTGTCAACACAACTTCACAAAGCCCTTGAATGAGATCGCTAAAGTCCTCCGCATACTCCCCATTTTATACCCCTGGAGTTCGTAATGGCTCTCTGTAATAGCCCAAGCCCCACACCCTCAACTGAACCCTAACTCCTAATAAGCTGTAAATGCAGCTTGATATCTACCGTACCAAGTCCTTGGACCGTAGGAGCCAAGCTCCCCCCGCTCTGATGCAGCGGCGCCCGAGCCAAATGAGGAGGTCACCAGAAACAAGGGTGTGTTGTTGCCCCTGTATTCATTTGCAAGTTCCAACTGCTGTTCAGGCGTTCGATGCCTTCTGGGGGTTTAAGGGTCGGGGGTTGTACATGCTGCTTGTGAGCACAAGGCCAGGGTTTGCGGGAGCAAATGCGGGACTAAGGGTTGTTGATTGGCTTTTGATAGGTGCGTCGGCCGATGCAGCAAAATTTGGACAAAGGATTTGAAGCTGTGTCTTGCGGTTCACGAATCTTCAACAGCTCTCTTTCGAGTTGTTGGGTCATTGCAGTGGCCGATAAAAAGGTATCCCGGGTGTAGAGCTTCGGATGAAACTATGAGGCTTAGAGGCTAGGTTCGACTCTGTCTTTCATGTTTCATGTTTGTGGGAATGGACACTGACCAGGATACCACAGCTTTGCACCTTGGGACTGACTGAGTGCCGCAAAGATTTACGGGTGGATGGCAAGGCCTGGAAAAACTTCCTCCCCTGACCGATGCCAGCATGTGAGAACCCCATTCCTTCACCTCAGTATCTCCCAATAATGGCCCGATACAGTAGCAATTGCGGAGCTTCAATCAGTAGACGAGCCCCTGAACTCAAACCATTAACATCCCGTCATCCAAGGCATATGTTTCATCCATGTAGCCATATGAAGGTGGTGACATGCGCTTTTTATTGACACCTCACATTCTCACCAGGGCGAAGAGAAAGAGATAGATGAAGACAAGTTGCCAGATGAGGAGAAGGCCATATACTTGGAAGTGGATTGAAAAGGCGTTGAGAGGGACACTTCCACGTTCCGTCGATCAGAGGGATTCCAGAGGAAAACGGTGAGGAGACCCTTCAAGGGAACCCCGGAATCCTGTAAGTTTCAGCGCTGTTGAGCTCAGTATTCTGGATTTATGGTGCAGCATTTCTGGAGGATGAGTTCCCGAGTCTTGGTATAGTTCAGCTACTTCAGCAGGCAATCAAATCAGTTGGAGGGTTCTTATAGCTTCAAAGAGGACTCTGTTGATGTGTTTTCTTGCAGTCCTTGCCCAGGCCAGTTGCTCGAAACAGGAACTCTGTAAATGGGCGAGCTCGGGGCTGGGTGATTTTCACGCTTTGGGATGTGGAAAGAATTTGGAGAGACAGAGAGAGAAAGATATATTGAGCTCTTAGTCTTGTTAAGGGACCCTTCACAGTGGACATAGGGGTCCTTGTTGTAGTTTAGTATGGTTCCCAATATGGTCCCTAATTAAGGGGGAACCCATGTCAATTGAATTATGTAGGAGGTATTGACTGTATCCTAAATGAATATATACTGGTTGAGGTGCAACAGATGATGGCAGCATCCTGACAATGACTTTAAATCTGACACCCCAATCCTGAGCCCTGGACCGCGGCTAGCGGCAGCTGTGCTCCACACATGACCCTTCATGTGCTTTGCAGTTGGAACAGAAGAAGGGCTACAGCAATCAAGAAGCGAAGCCTTTTCAAAGCAGAGGCTGCCTTGCGGTGGGAGCGCTACCGCGTTGCGAATCGCAGCATTGTTGGCGACGTCTTTGAGGCCCCAGAAGTCTGCGCAAGGGAGGCAAGACTGTTTGTCTATGGTTGGGGATTCTCGCGACGTTTGAGAGTCAATTGCGTTGGTGTCGTCTGGGCAAGTTGTACCGACCTGACCTGGTGGCGAGTAAAGAAAACCTTCCGAGAGAGGCCCTTTTCTCGATGCTGGAACCACTTGAATTTTGTCCGGTGTGTCAAGTCTACAAGCTCAAGTCATTTGGCACGGACATCTTAATTTATTCAGGCGCCTGAGTGCTGCTGAGGGCTCGTCATGTAGGTTCTCTGTTTCGTTGGGCCGGCTTTTGCTCGAAGAGGTTGAGAAATTGCGGAAAGGAGCCGTGGACTTATGCGAGACAAGACGGGCCAAGGGCTCTATAGAACCATAGAGGACTAAAGACAACCGAAATGACCAAAGGTTACGCTCCACCGGAGTCCATGGCACAGCAAGTATCATATTTGGGCTTGACTTCGTTCCTGCCTCTCGTGTTATCGGCCACGAAGAATCAATGAGTGTGTGGAACAAAGTCTCCTGCAGTCTGCTAGCTTGCCAGGTTTGTGATGAACGCATTTGGCTCTGACGTGATTTATCCTGGGAGTTTCCATGTTTGGAGATGCTTCTGTCTATCCGTCTTCAGTGTCTTCAGCAGCCCAGGGAGCCGGTTCAGCACTGCCCTACTCGCACTACTCACAATCAAGGATATGGAAGTCTTGTTCAGATGCGGAGGTAGGCAACTTGGCTCGTCCAAAGGGCCAAGCCTCCACATGTTTCATGCCAAAGTAACCTCGCCAGAGCCAGGGTACAACCGGATGACAGTGCGACCGAACTCCCAGGTGTTAACGTGTTACATTCCAGTGGACATCTTGTAAGTACGCATAAAGCCCTATCTCTGAAAACAATTAAACACCAATCATTAAACCCCAAACCCCAATCGAACAGCTTCAAGATCCGAAAGCCTGGTTCCAGGGCCAGCTGAGAAGTCAGCTTCGCTGCATGTGCCCGGAGAACCACACGTCCTCCACGTTCGAGCCCTTCCGCACCTGGACCAATTTGTGTAGGATTGTTTCTGATTCGCAGCTGCAATTTGTGCAGCATTAGAGGGTGGAAGGTGGGATGTTTGATTGGGGCTTCTGGAGCCTATAAGGCAATTCAATCATGGGATCTAGGCTCATGTCCGTTGGAGTTCGTGTTGCGGAATATTCATGTCACTTCTCCATGCGTGCATGTTTCATGGGTAACATGAACAAACCAGGGCCTGGTTAGCACCTTTTCTGAGCTGCGCTGTGCTTCAGGGATATGGGTGCAACCTTCCCCACCACGCTCTGGCAGGGAATGTCCTAGCTTCAGATTTGGAGCGCATTGGGGTATCGGCTGCCAGCCGCCAATCTAGTTCTTTTTCTTCTGATCTTTGGGATACCTGAGTTTGGGTTTGGGGGCGCAGCCAGGCCGAGCACCAATCTAACTATCGGGCATGTCGGAGAAGCGCTTTACTTCGCTGAGGACAAGCAAGTGAAAAAGTAGTCGTGCACCAGCCCCGCTCCTTAGAGACTGTGGAATTGGTAATGTGCTTGCACGAATACGGTCTTATTCCATGATATGTAATCAAACAGTGGGAAAAGACCTTCCTACCACCCGTATACAGCTTAAAATCTGGACCTGCAGATGGGAACCGAGGTTACCTCAGCATACCGATTCCGTCCAACCACATGGACCGTTTCGAGCTGAAGGCCTAGTTGAACTCAGGGAACATCTGGAGGGAAACCTTGGCACCTAAGGCTCTGGGAATTCGTAGTTTGTGGGCTTGGGTTTTAGAGGGTTCGGGGTTGGGAGATTCAAGACCTTTCAAGCGTCCTTCACCGAAGCACAGCAACTAGTTGAGTCCTGAGGTGAACTGAGAAAAGCGACGTCCATGTCCTCATCTTGGCATCACATGTTTTCCACAGAAAACACAAACTCTAAAGACGTGTCCATTAGCCTCTGCTTCCTAGACCGTACCTCGAACATCCACCTCAAGGAAAGTATTTCCCGCATAAGATCCGTAGTCCAAATTCCTGAAGGCTAAGCTTCACATCCTGAACCCTGTGTCCCAAACCCCAAGTCTTCCTTCTGTTTCCAGGTCGTGTTCTTCCCAGCGTTGTCGGCTCCAGCCGAGCGGCCGAGACCGCAGCGACTTGCAGCCACTTCATCTGCAGATGGGTTGCGTTGTACTTCTATATCGAGCAGTCATCATAACAGTTGGGGCGGGTGGCCAGCGGCGGCCAGCGCACCCCTCCACCGCAGCCGCCGCTGCCGCCACCACCACCACAAAGTGGCTAGGGTTAAAGATCTCATTCTCGGTCGTCCAAAAAGCCGCAATATCAGTGTCAGTAGCAACAAATGAGGGTAGAATTGATTGAGGAGTGCGCAGGGTTCTGTTGGAAAGCAACCTGAGGTCGGCAAGTTTTCAAAGAATTAAGGGGCTTCAGACTGTTGCGAGAACGAGGTTCAAGGGTTGGTTCAAGGCTTACCGCTCAGTGTATGGGAATCGAATTTGGCAATGTGAACTTCAGGAGCTTGGTCTTCATGGCTTTTTTGGTTGCAATTAAGGTCCTGGTGTTGACCATGGTCTCATTTTAGGTATGGAAACGGTTCAAGGGGTCGGCTCCCAGGGAGTCCAAGCCTGGCCTGAAAAGATTTCGGTTTTCTGACCAACACCCCTATGCCCACAACCGGAAGCTCTGTCGCCGACTCCAAACCCTAGACTTGCAAGATGAGACATGGCTCCGCCTTTGGCTCCAAAGTTGCTCGCTTGTGATTTGATGATTTGTTGTGTTGTCCATGTTAACCTTACCTCCAATCCCTCGGTGTGGTATGCTAATCACTCCAGCCTAAGCCAAAGCCCCCGAACCTCGATTCCCAAACTCTACAACCCCAACATCCCAAAAGCCCCAATCCTACTCCCAAACTCCAAAACCTTCAACTCCAAGCCCTGAACCTGGAAGCCCCCAAAGCCAAGCCCCACAAACTCGAAGCTCTACATCTTCAGCCTCGGTCGAGGTCGCTGTGCCAAAGAGTTCCACGGCGAAACGTGTCAAGCTCAGATGGGCAGTAAAGTATACGGATGTGCCAGAGGTGCCCTTGCAGGGGAGAGGGAAGGGTTTGTTTTTGGGTGGTTCAGTGTTTTCTAGATTGCTATAATGCGTTCCCCAGTCAAGTTGGCATTAACGGAGGGGGGGCGGCTGGAGATTGCGCGGAGCAGCGGCCTTTTGGTGTAAGAACTCATCGATTCAATTACGAAGTTTGGAGGTCGAATCAGATTTAGGGGATCAAGCTACGACGGTTCACATCTCCGTGGTCGAACAGCTCATCTTGAAGTTTCTTTTGAAGGTAGGGTCCCAAATGGATATGCAAGGCTTCAGGTTTTGGTTCTAGTGTACACGCTTGAGTGAGAGGCATTACAAATCCTTATACTAATAGTACAGCTAGTCCCTAAATCCGAGGCTGCTCCCAAAAACCTCCATCTCTCAGTGCCCCTAACTCGAAAGCATCATCCAACCCTCATGTCCTTCCTTCAAATCACCTGATCCAGTCTTATTTGCTCAAAGGGTTGAGGTTGCGGGGCGTTCGCCGAAAAGGCAGTGGATCCTGGGAATATGCTAGAGGGTTAAGGTTGCAAAAAGAGAACTTTAATCAGGAGCCCCAACCTTTGGGCAAGCTTTGCAGAGTCGCAAGAAGCTCCAAGCCTAAACTCCAAGGCTTAGAGTCCTAAACCCTGATTCCTAGTTCCCCTGTTCCTTTCCTGTATTCATTTCTTGGCTTACCACTATGAAGCCGTCTTAGCTTGAGGCGTGCAACTGGCGTTGACGCGGCAGCTGTCCGTTGGTAGATCCTCCCTGCTCCTAGCGGAGGCCCATTCAGTTGGCTTGTTGCTTGAGCAGGGAGTCTGTTAAGGGCTGTATTGGGGGCTGGGTTTGGTTTCTTTCTGGACTTTGAGTGTTTCAGTTTGGGCGTTCAGGCTGGTGTTGCAAGACTAATTACTTGAACTGCTCCCTTTATGGAGCTAATCCTCAGAAGCAACAAGCAACAGAGGCGCACATTGCTTTGATGCCAGTGTAGGCGATTGGGATTCAATGGATGTTGGGTTTAGGGCAGAGTTACTTTGAGCGTGCAAAATGGGCCCATGCTCAAGGTGCTATGTATCTATGTGCTCTGGTTTGTTTTTTCCTCTCAGGCTTTGAAATGGCAATGCCAAAGGAGGACCGGAGGCTGAACTCTTAGCTTGCTTCTTGTTCTTCCAATGAAGGCAAGATTGTGCGAGACGTAGCAGACATATCGAATTGATGTCAGAACTTGTTTTGTCCTGACTGGGCTGTCCAGGCCAGCATGATTGAGCAGAATCATGAATTCATCGCTCTAGTCCCACGCAGTTAGCTTCTTTCCTTTGTCTTGTTGCTGATGCAGAGTTCTGTTGCCTTGTGTTAGGGGATACGGGATGTGAACATGCAGCCCTTGCTGGGAACAGGCAGCTTCCAGAACTGTGTCCGTGTAGGATGGCATGCATAGGAAGGGTTCAGGGCTGATTCGTCCCTTCATCCTGACAAGCATATAGCCCAAAGCGCAGAGGTTCGAGTTTCCTGGTTTCATGTGGCTTGTGGTATTTTACCAGTTGCAAATCTCGCCATGTTCGGTGCATTCTTAGGTTTCGTTACAATTTCGGCGACTGCTGTTTCGTTCTGAGTTTCCTGTGTGGCTTTCTTGGGCTTGGCTTGACGTTTGCAGTAGTGGCCGTGCTGAGTACCACGACATGTCTCTAAAGCCGCACAAAGTTGCACTGCATAGTAATTTTTAACAGATGTCTAATAGCCCAAGCAATGAAGCATGCTGCAGGTCTACAGGAGTCGAATACACAGGCATGGACCGGCGGGGTCGATCTAGGATTGGAGTGTATTGGGGCTTACATTTTGGGCTGACATTTGTGTAGGCCGCCTAGCTCAGAAGCATTTGTTCCCGTGGAACGGGACCAGAGCCGAGCTCCACGAAGAAGATATGCTCAAAGTTGCCTTTGTTTTGAGGACGTCGGTCCAAGACCCTAAACTTTGCAGAGTGCAGGGCATAGTAAGAAGAGGGTTTGGGTAGCCCCTATCTTTTAACAAGGGATGCTACTGCTAGAAGAGTCATGTGAGATTGAGGGCCATCGTTCTGAGGGTTGGGTAAGCAAATTGTAGTCATTGCACAGGAACCCGATGTAGCCGTCGTTTACAAGGACCGTACTATATGTAGGCACCCGCTTCGAGTTCCATGCTAGTTTGAGGGATGGTAACGGAGCTTGGAGCGAAGTGAGCAAGTTGGCGCCTGTCTTGAACCCAAGGCGTACCAAGCTGGCATCAGTGTAGTCGATGCTCCGGCTCGTTCAAGATGTGGTTCCTTACATTTAGTTTCTTGTACCATTGTACGAAGTAACACGAAGGTTGGTCTCAGCCAGGGTTTCCGGCATGGTAGATAGATGGGCACTTTGAAGAATGTTGTCTGTACAGTCCTTAATGAGAATCCTCAATATTCTTCAATAATCTGCACATACTCGCTACATGTCCCCGTAGGGTCCCTAGGGTATACCCCTAGTTTGAGAAATGCCTATACACGACGAAGTATGGGTTAAGTCTCGGACGCGACCGGCGTCCTGAGGCCATGGAGGTAGTGTGAAAGATATCTGCCACCGGCATTTGAAGCTCTTGTTGGCCGCGCAGGAGTACATGTGGAGGTGTTTCACAGAAACAAATGTTTAGTGATTTCAGGGTTTGGATGTTCTTTGTTTGCACGCTGTGATAAAGTTGCATGGCAAAAAAAAGGCAATATCCGAGTTTTGTGCTTTGAACGTCTGACATGCCTGATAGTTGCCCCAACTACTGGTCCAAGAAGCTCCAGGGCCTGCTGACCTGCGACCTAAACGTCTATCCCTGCGACGCAGCGCGGTCAGCCTGATACTTCAAATCACAATCCATGACTTGCCAACCCGTTCCTGGGACAAACTTTGATTGTAACCAGTTGCTGGTCTCTTCATCAGTTCTGCCTGGCCTAGAGCAGAATGTCCCAACCTGAATGAAATCCCCGTACATCTGTATATGAGCAGACACCCGACTTGAAGACATGAGCATCCTGTAAGTTTGGACCCCCACTTTAGCACCCCGCACTTTAGCACCTGGTGCTCGCAGGTATCTCGAACCAAATTTGCCTCTTTCGGACGTGGGGCTCTCAGAACTGCCAGGCACAACATGACGTGAACACTGGCCACCAGGCGTTTGATTTCCAAACACAAGCTCGACCTGAAAGCTTGGACGGTGTCCTAATCTGTGGGAATATGCTCCATGTCATCCTGATGGTCCCTGTGGTTCACCCCCCTACAATTGCCTGTGAGAAAATGTATATGGCCAAAATTATAGATGTGGCCAGCTATTCAGAATATGTTGTGCTTACCAATGGGTAGGGCAGTGTGGCCTATGCTGGCAAGGATTATATGCTACGTACTGGTTGACCCGGGCACCTGTCCTGTGTAGTCTCCCCAAACAAACATAGAGCACCATGCAGCAATTCAAATTCCGTGGTAGCTCAGGGAGGCTAACGGTACAGGCCGAACACTTGTTTTTCAATTCATACGTGGTGAAATTTCTGGATGCAGGCTTGCAGGTTGCCGCACCCTTCAGTGTGACTGTGCGGCACGAGTTGCGGTAGCCCAGCAGCAACTTCAGTGAACAAAGTGGGCCGCAGCAGCAGATGCATGGTTGTGGCAGCATGAGCAGCAGCTCCAGCTCCCGCAGCAAGCGTTTGCGCTCATCGACCTTTGTGCAAGAACAGATGATCCTGCTGTTCTGCTAAGCAGCAAGGGCGGACGGCAACAATCGCACATGCTCCACGCAACTGCGTTAGTTTTGGGTTGCATTTGCTGGCGTTCAGCTTTGCCTGCGACTCAGTACCTAAGGTGCGCTGATTTTCTGCCCCTAGACTGTCTGAATGCTAGGGTTGTTTGATCTTTGCTAATTTGAAGTCGGATGCATCAGCGGACGGTACCATTGCCAACACCTGTGGCTTGAATGTGACATGTCACCAGATGATTGCGGCCGAGGACCAGACCGCAGCCATTACTCATATAACTTTGAACCTGCACCACGTGCACGAGTGTTCAGCAATGCATGACAATTTTCCAGTATGACTTCATAGTTGTGGTTGTTTCTGGGTTGAAACTTCTATTTTTGCGGCACATGGTGTGATCGCTTTAGCTCTTCCTAACTGCATTCCTTTCCTGCTGAAGAGTGAAATCTGTTTGCCGCATAGCGCGCTCCTTCGAGACAGGTGTGTGTACGAGACCCCCAATGCTGGAACACGCGCATTCGCTCGCAAAAGGGTGGAGCCTATTGTTGTCGTCGCACAGATGCGCGTAATGCTTATGCTCTTATTTGGGTCTCGTTGAACCCAAGTGAGCATGAGTTTTGGCACAAAGGCATACGACGAACACGATCTGAAGAGCAGCTGTCCGGCATATATGGATAGGTGGCATGCGGAAATCTGGCCCGCGTAGGTCCTTTTTTCACTGTGGGTGCAGCTCGTATATCATAATGCTAGCTGAGCATCAGGTATGGTCGCCGAGCAGCTTGTTTCAGTCTTTTTTTTGGCGGCTGGCGGCATTGCCCGAGCTGCACGCGCGTATTCAATTGCACTTCTTTTCAGGACTGAGGTAAGACCCTTAGGACCTTGAACTCGCGCAGCGATCATTTCAACTGTAGGCGCGTGCGAGTTGAGACCTGGCTGGGTTGGGGTGCTGCGTGCGATGCCCCAAACTGCTGTTGGTTGCCCACGGTCTCAGGCGTAGGCATCAGCTAATGAAAGCTGTGTTGTGCAAGTGGTTCGGCAAGAATTTTTTCGAGCAATGTAAGTAATTTGCATGCAGATTTTGGATCCATGCCAACATCAACAGCAATCGGTCCCATCCGACCTTGGCTTCTCAAATGAGATTGTAAGGCATGTTTGGTGCAAGTCAAATCCAATCCGGGGTCATTTCGAAAAAAACAGTTGCACAGCCTGGTTTCGTTTGGGCACCGATCAGTAGCTGCGCATCTTCCTCGAAATTTTCTGATGACGGTATGTAGGATTCATTCCGAGGGCTTGAGGCATGTGGTGTATATTGCAGCGTTCTCATGATGATTCACATCCGCAACCGCAGAAACAGCCTCGAAAGAACGCGATTTTCTACTGCAGCGCAGTGCAACGGTATGGATGGATGCAGTGGCTTCCTCATCATTCGCCATATTCAAGCAACTGCGGGGGGGAGCCGTTCATAATTTCCGCACAGTTGCAAGAGCAGCCTTTTTGAGCCGCCATACAGCGCATAGCAGTAAAACGTCGAGGATAGTGCCACATATCTACTACTCTTACCGTTCTTGCTGAAGTTATAGAGTGTACCTGCACCTCAACAGTAGGTACAGTAATCCTTTTCCTTTAAAATATTCAACGTCGTCCCTCCCCCCTGACGTACATACTTGAGCCCGTATTTGATATTAAAGGGTTGGGGCATTTATCGTACGACCCGAACATTGTGCGGGGTGGGATATTTAAACGGATCATATTGAAGTCCAATCAAAACCGAAGAAAATCGATTCAATCAAGTAAAAAAATCGGTTCAATCGAGTGACAAGCCCATTAATCGCCCAGTGAATGAAATTAGCATTGAAATTGAATCGTTCCAAATCATTCCAAAATCAGTTTAAGCCAATTTAAAAACAATTGAAATATATTTACAAATTTGCAACCGAAATAAAAACAATTTGGAATCAATGTAAAAAAACATACTCAAACCAATAAAAACCAAATCAAACTCTAAAATCAAACTAAAAGTCGCATCCAAATCTGAATCTGGTTAAAATCAATAGAAATCTATCTGAAAATTAGATTTAAAGGGATTTATAGTCGCAATAAACCGAGTTGAAAACGGATTCAGATTGTTTATAGAGTCCTTTATAAACACGATTCAGAAACAACCAACATTTATCGAAATCGAGGAGATCCCTAATCCTTGTGAGTCATGTTAGGGACGCCCCCCCAACCAATTCAGAGGATCCGAGCCGTAGTTAAGTTTAGTTTGGCCCTTTTGAAAGGGGTCTTGGCGTGCAGATTTCAGAATGTGGAATTCTGGGGGGGGGTTAATATTGGGGGGAAGCGGTTATTTGCCCAAAACCCGTTCATGGCTTCTATTCTACGTGCATTCTGTGTGTTACGTAATTACGGCGACTGAACCTCAAACCATGAGCCCTTGACGCGTGCAAGTCGTATGCTCTAATGTTTGGACTTCCTCAAATGTCGGGATTTCCTCGAATATGGTAACATAGCAGTAATATGGGAATATAGCAATATTTCGTACTACGGTAATATTGTAGTATCGTAGTTTAGTCGTAATATATATATATGTGTATATATATACATGTACAAAATTTAGTCATGTAGTCAAATGCACAGCAGGGAAGACCTATGTTGCGAGGTACGAGTGTAGCAACATAGCAAGACAGAAGTATGGACCTGCAGACCTATGTTTATGAGGTAATAAGCCAAATGGCAATATAGCAATATAGTTTAATACTAATACAGCGACTCAGCAGTTTAGCTTTCATATAGTAACCTAGCAATAGCGTAATTTAAAAAATGGTAACATATTAACATAGTAATATAGCAACATTCTGAAATAGTAATACAGTCGTAAAAGAATATTGTAGTGTGAGAAAGGTATAGTAGTGGAAGACGCAGTATTATAGTAAGTATAGTGATATTGCAGTATTGTAACAGAGTAGTATAGTAATAAGGTAGTAGGGTCTATAACATCTTGCAAGCACTTAAAAGTCGTTCTGAGGTTTCGTTGTAGAAATTGAAAAAGCTCCACATCAGGCCTTTACATTTCGTCTACAGGGCAGTAGATTCAGTGCAAGGCCTTGAATGGCCTTCTCTCTCTTTTCCTTACACAGAAGCCTGTAGAAATTCCTGGCAGACATTTTCTGCACCCCGTCGTGCCCCATATGCTCGACAACCTGAGAGAAGCTCAGAAAGCCAGGTGCGGTCCGAAGATCAGATTGTGGCCTTCGAAGTACCGCAGACGCCACAGGCTCCATCAATAAAAACAGGATTAGGGTGTAGGAGGACCAGCTCATTAAATTTAAAGCTGACAACAATGGGTGGCGTTGGGTGGGGGCTTTGGCAGCCGTCGCAGTGGTACTACACCAGGAATAGGGTACCCTGGACCTACCTGAGCAGGGCTTTATTGAGGGTAGCACCGAAGCAAGGGCAGCATCAAAGTTCCTCATGCAGTTCTAATAGGAAACCTACCGGCAATGTTCTCTGACGCGTGGCGAGTTCATTCATTTATCGCTTCCTTGACCAGCGTGCATAGACAACGGTAGCGCGGAGCAGACGCTTCACAAGGCTGAAAGAAAAGTTTCTTGTGGGGACAGCCGTTGGGGCTCAGGATGGGTTCAAGATGAGCACTGAAAGGGAGCATCTATGACAAATGTGTTCCTCGTACATTCCTCATATTACGCAGGGAGATCTCAGCTCAAGATTGTGATGTCTGTTTTCGGAATGGAGGGTGGGCATCGTTGAGCTCGCGATGGGGGCTTAGCATTCAGGAGTGATGACATTATGGTAAAGGGATGAGTTTTCCCAACAATTGTTCTCGACTGCGCAGATGTAAGCCAAAAGGAGTTGTGAGAGCAAACATCATTAACCAGCCAAAAGGTTCGCATGTCGCACCCTGTGTTCCTCTGGGCAGCCTACTGGGTACTCGTGCGGCTCTGAAGCACGAAGTCAGTCATTACAAAATGTTGAGAAACTTTGAGATCCTAGTTCCGCATTCTTTGCAAGCCCTAGAGCATCTGTAAACAGTTGCAAGATTCACAACGCACGCAATGCGCAGCCCCGTACCAAGAACCTTGCACGTTGAGGTGACAAAGCCCCGAGGATCCATCGATGGCCTTCAGTTCTAAATCTTAGGACCAGGATTTGGGACACGGCCCCGAACCCAAAAATCTCTGAACACTCTGTTAGCTCGCGCCTGCAGCGACAAACGATCAAATCCTCAACTCCATAAACTCCGAAATCTTTTTGAACAGCGTGAGGCAACCTTAGAAATCCTGAACTTCAACCTGATCCGTAAGGTGCTGCACAATAGAAGCACCCCACAACCCCCCTCAACGCTGAGCTACCCCCAACTTCAGGGCCGACCGAAGCCTCAGCCCTCGTTTTGAGGATCTCTGGGACTATAAGCAGCGGTTGCTTCCTGGAAGCCCCGGGAGGGAGTCGCCAGAGGACCTGCATAACCTTTGGCTCATGATGGCAATGCTTCTGTAGGTCTATGCAAGTGGGGGCTTTTGACCGTGCTTATGCCCATCAGGTGTTTTTTTGCAGAATTTTTGGGAGCGCCCGATTGCAATCTGCATGTATTTGTGAAGCTTCTTTGCTTTTATCAGGGCTCCGGAGTACAGTGAGGTTTTCAAGGGCTTCATGTTGATTGTAGACGTTTACTTCGCAGGGTCGTAGAGGCTCTCAATGCTTAGGCCCTCAATTCGCAATGAACTTTTTTTTTTATTTTTTCTATTATTCATTTTTTCTTCTGAGGGGTTCGACTATGCATGAAGAGAGACCCTCGCACGCAAGCTCCGCAAGGGGTAGCTCAGAGAGCAATGTTTGAGCCTCTAATTCAGAATAAGCTTTACTAGGCAGATCAGGTTTCAGGATCAGCTTTCCTAAGTTTCGCTTTCAGAGCAACCAAGAAGATGAAGGCCCCCAAAGCTTTAAACTTTGAAGGTAAGCTCCTGAATTTGATTAGAAGTATTTGTAAGCCAGCGCAAAACCGTTTAGACATTCAAAGGTCCTTCTTATTGTCAGGTCTTTCTATTTTCTTGGGCGTTTTGAACACATGAAGGGAGACCCTCACAAACACAAGCTCCATAAGGCGTAGCTCAGGAACCAATGTTTGAGCCCTCAACTTGTAATAAACTTCAGGAAGCAAATCAGGTTTCAGAATCAGGTTTCCTATTCTCGTTCTCAAAGCGACCGCGTATGCGAGTCCCCCTAAACTTTGAACCTTTTTAAGGCGAGCTCCTCAAAACCGACAATAATGCGTCAAAAGCTACTTAAGAATTATGTGTACATCAATCAAAGTCTATTTGAATTCAGTTGAAAACCACATAACAATTCTCCCTATGATTAATCTTTCTATCAGTGATTCTAGGGCTTTTCTTCTAGGGGGCTTGACTATGCCTGAAGAGAGGTCCTGTCAAGGAAGCGCCAGAAGGGGCAGCTCAGAGAGCAATGTTTGAGCCTTTAATTCAGAGCAAACTTTACTAAGCAGGTCAGGTTTCTGAATCAGCTTTCCTATTCGCATGTGCAGAGAAACCTGAATGCGTTTGAACTCACCTGTAAATCAACCAACATCTGTTTGAAATCAACTTAAAAAGCAATTCGACTGGTCCTTCTGTTGTGTTTAGGGTCCGGAAATGCATTCTGTTCAATCTAGGAGGTTGTTGGGCAAAAAACAGCGTCTGCCTGTCAAGTGCTCTTGGACCCCTACAAAGGCCCAAAGCAATTTCTCTACATCTAGGGAGTTTCCTGAATGTTGATCTCGGATTGCGGTGCCTGCTACGGTTTAGCTAGGGCTTGGGAAGCTCATGCACAAACGAGAGGCTTGCATTGCAAGAAGCCCTCAGCAGAAGCTGAGAAGGATCACAAAGATCTCAGATCTGACTCGGCATATCCTTTAACAAAGTTCCGCTGTCTGCAATGCACATCCTATGTGCTAAGTCTTGCAATTCAAACTCCCAAGCCAAAGCAATCTCTCAACAGCGCACGGGCAACCCCAAAAGGATCCGGGACTTTTTTAGAACCATCCTATTGCGAAGCCCTGAGACTTTAAAGCTTCTGAGCTTCACGTGCCGCGACGTTTCTCGAGTCAAGCCGCCCTCTTCGAGTGCTCAAAGTTGCGTGCCTTGACTGATTCCACAGTGCCAGCATACATTTACATGAGCCGCTCAGCTCATGTACATGCCCACACAAAACCCCTCAGGAGGGGGTGTTGGACGGTTTGGGGCATGAAAAGCATGTTTGAGGCCTTGATTCTGAGGATGGGGATGCATGAGCCGAGGGTTTACATGCAAGGATTTAGAAGGTGCAGCTCTACGAGCATCATGAACCCAAAAAGAGCTTATGCGCCCGAAAGAGTACGGTGACCACCTTCCTTGATTTGGCATCCAGATATTTCTGCAGAAGGGCTTTATCAGCCAAGGATGATGGCTGTAGATTTGGAACTATCCCGGGCAAAGTGCAGGTCTGGGCTTAGGGTTTGAGCTTGAAGCTTGGGATTCGGAGTGTTGGACCTGAGCTGGATTGAAAACTCAGCCAATCCGTTTCCTATATACATCCCAATGGAAGGCTACGGATCACTGAAGTTTCAGGGAGGCGGCATCTAGTTCTTCAAGCCCTACATGAAATCAAGAGGGCTCTTGAAGCGTAGCAGAGTATGCTCTGAAAACCATGCTTGGCGCAGCGTCCATCACATGCGTAGCAAATTGCCAGACGCACTGTAGGATATGGGCAGACCCTTCAAGTTCAGGTGCCAAACTTTCCACTTGCTTTGTCCATGGTGCACCGCATGTTCAGCCAGAGCCTCAGGTTCAGAGTTTGGACATGATAGTTTTTGTGTGGGCTACCAAAGAACATTGAGCTAAGTACACCTCAGTAGTCCTGCATATCCCTTGTTTCATGTTGCCTTTGGCCAAAAGATGGCTTCTCCAACGCAAATTTCCGAGATACCCCAAAGCTCATAACGGCCATTTCTGGATATGAAGTACGTGTAGGCCAGCGTAGGCCCGTATAATATTAGCTTCCTTATCATGAAGGCCTTACACAACAAGTCCCTATACCATCCCAAACAGGGACTCACAAGCCCATCAGAATCCCGGTATCTCGCAGAAATCAAGAAAACCACTCAAAGGTTTGGAAACAAATTCATTTGGGTTTAATGTTTTGAGCACAGGAATGACAAGCATGCTGCAAAGAGTGATAGAGACTATGAAGCGAACAGGGTCCATGACCTGATAATGAGTGTGAAGAATTGCGGCACCGCTCAGAACTTGCCGCAGTAACTTCTTCGTTGCTCGGTGTTGTCTTGCAACCAGAAGCAATACCACAGGCCCGCGCTAGCTTGTTTTGTTGTGTGCCAGTGCACAATCCCCAGCTCGCCCGTGCAGCTGCCCGACGTAAGTATTGTCATGGCTTAAGCTGTCACGATCCATTCCTTTAGTTTTTTGGTTTGACCAAGGTTATGGATTCTTCATGTTCTCATTGTTTGCTCAGCTCTTGCAGTCCGTGTCTATACTCCAAGCATGAACTTCCCAGGCTCAGTGCTCATCCCTGGAACCAAAGTTCAGGAGGGTATGCTCTCAGCCCAGAACATTTCTGAACCTCAAGCCAAGAGCCCTCGACGCCTGGTGCTCCTCGCAACTAGGCTTTGTAGTGGGTGCCTTTCATATACAGGTTAAAGACCGTCGCAAGGCAGCAGAATTTCCCCAATGCCCAGCCCCTACCTGTGGTAAGGATGAAAGCCTGCAAGGTGCGCAGGATCATGGCAGCAGCTAGTCCAAATTACAAGTAACCTAGCTAAACAAATTACTGGAACGTCCCCGCAAGCTGTGTCCATTTGCAGGATGGGCTTTTCTTATCCCTGTTGCTCTGGCGATGCGCGATGCCCATGGGGCCGAGGACGGAAATCCAAAAGCTAGCAAAAAAGCCTCTGCCTGGAAGGCAGCAAGGTTTAGGGTGGAATGTGCTAATGGGGGTGCATCTGGGACACTTGTCAGGATTGCCTGTTTAGACGTCGTAAATTGCACGCCCAGGCGAATATCAGGCGTTTGCTTTGAGACAGGTAGTAAGCTCAGCACAGCTTCAAGCTGGATTTGGCACTTGGCACTTGGCACAGTCTGCTGGGAAAAGAAGGCCGAAAGTCTAGGAGTTTTGGGTTCTGGGTTTCCGTTGCTGTGAGCCAGGCTTGTGAGCTCCAAGTAGTTCATCGTCAACAGCAGCTACTACATGAAGTGACTTGAGTTGTAGGCGAAGCCGGATTCTAAGACATACCCACAGACTAAACAGGTTTGTGCTTGTGCTTGTGCTTGCTGATTGTGGTTCTGCTGCTGGTGCTGCTGCTGCTGGCGGCGGCAGCGGTACTGGTGGTGGTGGTGGTGGTGGTGGTGGTGGTGGTGGTGGTGGTGGTGGTGGTGGTGGTAGCAAGCGGTGGCAGTGGTGGCGGCGGTGGTGGCGAAAAGAAGAGATCACTTGTGATGGTTGGAGGGAGATCTGTCTCTCTCCAGCCGCCATGTAGACCCTATGGGCGTAGGAGTTGGGCCAAGTCCCTGCTGCGTCATGTCTGCGAATGCAGGGTTGCATGACGGTTAGGCCTGATGGTCCTGCAGCAAGGCTACATAGACATGTTTGCATGCTTTGTATCGCTGAATATCCTTCACGATAAGCGAGCCATTCTCAGATTCAAAGGAAAATTGTTCGGCCGGCCGTAGGCGGACCCCAACGCCTGTTCAATTCCATCCTCACACTTGAGTTTGCCTTGGTAGTTTCACACTCCACGCCCTAAACTATGACAGACGAACTGAGAAGGAGTTTCCCGAAATACTTGTTAGGTTTCACTTTTGTTCACCGAGCTAACGAGCACGTCATTTTAGGAAGGTTGATGCATCGAGGATCCATCGTCAGAAGCCCTGGACCGCGTATGCTGCGAGGTGAGAGTGGATGGCTGGGACCCCGACGGTTTCTGTTTACAGGCATCTTTATAGGAGTTAATGGAAATGGTGTTCTTTCAAGATCGAGGTATTCCGATCCCCGTTACCGCTTACGCCATTTGTAAGGGGACGTAGGGTTACTCGTGCAGTACATGCATGGGGGTATCAAAGGGTTAGGGGGATGGAGGTGGATGTCAAAATTGGGGAAGCCATACTTTTCCTTCAAACCTTGCATTCTACCTGCTGCAAGATGACTGCACAAGTTGACGGTTCAGAGGTTTCGATTTTGGGGTTGATTGCGTTCGAAGTAGGGTTTTCGGGGATTGAGGGTCAGATACCTTTCGCTGGATAGAGCTCTTGTAAGTAGCGCAGCCCTGTTTACGTTACGAATGAACCGTGTTTTGTCTTCATGAGGCGGAGAGCTTGGAGATCCGGACGGGCATTGCTGCTTGGTCTGTGCAAGCCATGTAGTGTGTGATGTGTGGGAATGAGGGCAATCAGGATTTTACGGGCTCCTAGCTTAGGGTTGCGAGTTGGACTTCCCAGCAAGAAGATCAATCTGTAAGCCGCGCATCTGGTGCATGCTAGGATTCAGGATAAGGTGGTGATTCTGGATTGATATATACATACATATTTCTCTTCTCAGCCATGAAGGTGCAGAGGCTTGGAGGGCGAGCTTATAGGGATCGCTTGCTGTAGCTCATGCAACCGACACGGGAACCCTCCCTCCGCCTCATATTGTTTTTGATGATTTCGTGCGTCATTGGAACCCATTGCAACATTGTGAGATGACGCGCTTGGGTGTACGGCCCCCATGACGGAAGGGGAAGGTCATGTGGCTGTTGAGATTGACCCTCAGAGCCCACGCTCTCCCTGATGGAGAGCTCTTGAGAAGTTCCCATATCCAACATGCCCAACCCCAGCCGTGAACTCATAAAATCGCAAGCTGGAAGCCTGCATTGCTCAATGCCGTGCCCTTGCTGCAGCGCAGTTGGGGCCTGATCTTGTTGTTTTTGCCAACGGCGCTACGTGGAAGTGGCTTCACGCAGTGTGCACTTATGCCTAAGCCACCAACCGTAACCTCAGGGTTTAACAGTTGTTGAGTCTACTGAGACATCTGCAAAATGCAAGACATGCACTGCTTGCGGTTGCCAGTCTGTGTGGGCATTGAAGCCCTGTGCTCAAACCCTCTACTCGAATACTTGAGCCTGTTGGCATGTTCCCACATTTCCAAAGTGTGAGGCTACTTCGTGAAGGAGAGCATGAAGGGGACCACTTGCGAGGATAACAACCTCAGCCCCACTCAGAAGGACTGGAACAAACACCAACACGTGAGTTGACTCGTTCTGGTCTCATAGATTATCAAGCCAAGTCCTGGTCCTGCTTGAGTAGCGGTCACCAAACCCTCCCTAACACAGCAGTGGAGGAATGCCTATGCAGAGCTTGCGGAAGAGCTGCACCAAAAATGTTGAATTTGTGTTGGTTCTGCTGCTCATGCCTCATTGTGGATGTCAGTTGGTCTTTTGCTTGCTCTTGCTGGCGAGTACAGAGTTTCTCCTATGCAAGCAAAACTGGCTGTGGCTCATGGAACACCTTCCATCCAGCTCAGTTGCCGTAGCACAGCTCATTTTGGGCTTCTTGTCCTTTAACGTTGTCGTGACCTTTGGCTTAAGAAAGCGATTCCCCAAATACGAAGGAGTTCTACTTGACGCCACAAAAAGACGACGACCTCGTCACGGGGCTGCCAGGGTCTCCTCATGGTTTTTGGTGTTCGGATTTTCAAGGGCTAGGTTTGGGATGAATTGCTTCAGGTCATAGGTTCAGGAGCTCAAGCGACCATCTGGACGATTTGGAAATCCCTTCTGAGTCCGGAGGTATTGTGGCTCAGCAAGCCGGTGATAAGTGCTTCCCGTCTGTGCACTTCATTGAGTGGCACTGAGTAGACAGAATAGTTTGTTGGGTTTCCGAGTTTTTCGTTTTCGGTACACAGATGCTGAGGATGCTCATTGGCTCATAGTCTCTAGCTGCAGCGACATAGATAGGTGTTCCTCCGGCATGAGTCAAGGCAGCCGCCGGAATAGGAATCTAGTTTCGCTCTCTTACAATACCATGATCTGGTCACAAGTTGTTCTCGGGCACTCACCCAGCCCATACCAGTCCAAACACAACTGAATTGATCAATCAACACGTTGAAGCCATGACAGCATCGAGGCCCCAAATCACCCTCCAGCGCTCTATAAGCCTGAGTCACCGTTTGAGATCCCTCTTGCTTCTGGTGGGCTGGGGTTTATATGCACTTCCCAACAGATCTTCTAAAGCCATGCCCCGAAAGAGAGACATGTGCTTGTAGCATCCAGCCGAGGTCCAGTGTGCCTTTCTTGAGTATGCCTGTGGATAGAGCTTCTGCGACCCAGTACCTGGGACAAACCGTGGGTAGGAGTCATGCAGCAGTGCTACAGTAGGTGCTTGAGAGTGTCAAGTTGCTTGGCCTGGGGATGCAGTAGGTGGCCTGTAGTGGTTCATCTGAACAACTCGCAAAAATTGCAAAAGAGAAGGCAACAAAATCTGTGCTAACGAAGCCCTGAATCGAGATCAGGAGCTAACTTGCTGCCCTGGCTTTCACTTCTTGTCAGCAACCATATTCCTTGACTGGTCGTACTTGAAGCCAGGGTGAACTAAAAGCGCTTGCTGATATCCAGATCTAGTAAACGTGGCAGGAATCCTCATCGCGATAACCATGGGCAGTTTCTTTATTCTTCCGGGGATTGTAATTTGGAGAAGCTCTCAAATTGGATTTGCTGCGGGGGCCCCACTTGTCATGGTCATTTGCAGTCTAAGCAAACTGTGTCAAGGCTAAGGCATTGTATATCAACAAGTGATGCGCATTTACCCGTGTTGTATGAAGGCCAGGCCACAGAACTACTCCTTCGAAATAGTGCCTGCGAGGCCCTAAATGCAAGTCTTTTGGCTCTTTCATGTTCGGCCCTTTCTTGACACTTCTGATGTGCTGTTTTCCTCATGGTCCCCGCGCGTAACTCAGCACAAATCAAGACAGCATCGGGTGCAACATTCAAGTGTGACTAGACCTTCACCGTATAGCTTTCATATCTACACTCGAAAGTCAAGTCCTAAACCCTGGAATTCCTCGCGCATCAGGTCAACAACCTTTACCCGCTGGAAGAAGCGTGCTATGCCAGGGGAAAATCAGAGCGGCCTTGCTTGCGCATCTACTTTGAGAACTTACGTGGTGAGGCTTATGAGACAGTTTCTAGAAGCTAGAACCACTTGACAAGACTGTTCGGCGATGAACGCTGGTACTTTCAAAACCTGGACAGTGCAAATTTCGATCGATACAGCACTATAACATTGTGTAGCATTTGGCCGCTAACCTTCCTGCCCCCTCCCACGATACAAGAGTTCACTACAGAATGCCAATCTAGAATGCTCACAGAAACATGATGACATCTTACTAGGGGCATTGTCAACTGGTTCCCACTCGCTTTCAATCATCACTGAGCACTCCTCGCCAGGACCTCAGCATTCCGAGCTCGGTGCAGGTGCTGATGATTCAGGCTGCCCCCACCTTGAACTTCTAAGGGACTGGTCAAGATTTGTAGTTCCTGTTTGTCGTCCTTGTGGAAAGGGCATTGCCTCCTGTGTTGACAGAAGCAACAATAGGAGAGAACGTTCCAGCTGGTGCATTCTGATTGAGTATTCTGTGGTTGTGATACCCAGCACGCTGCAGCTGCATTCGGAGTCAGTTGGTCTGCTGGGTTGCGAAGGCAAGGAATGCTGATCATTTTGAGAATGTTTGAAATGCTTGTGGGCTTGTGGGACACTTGCTCTCCTTCTCAGCAGTCACAGCCATAGCCATGGAAAAGCTGAGCAGCACTCTTAAAACATGCCAAGAGCCATAGAAGCCTATACTTGTGGAGGCCATGCATCGGCGTGTGGTCGACGTTTGCCGCTCCGACGGCAGAACGTGGTCGCAGCGACGCGAGGTTGCTGGCCAAGTTAGCCAAGTGCTTGCTGTTGAAGACTTTGGTCTTTTGTTTAGCAAGGAAGAGAGAGGACTTGGGGAGTAGACCTCATGGACTTTCAGATTAGGGGCCTAGGATTTTGGCTTCATTTTGATGAAGTTTGAAGTTCATCTTTGACAGGTTGCTGTAAGGGAGATGTGTGGAAACATTGTCAAGTACAGCCTTGTACACATCTAGGGAAGCTGCCTGCCAACCTTCGGGCCGGCACTCTGAAACTGCGCATTGCGCTTAGGCTCGCGTTCCAAGTTCCGAGCGAAGCAAGCCTGCTGCGACAAGCATCCCGAGGTGTTTGGCCTGCCATTTGTGATGAGCCGGCTGCCCCAGGCGTAGGTTTACGATCCTAGGACCTACTTTAGGGTCTATATTATATCCCAGGGTTACAAAGCCCAAACGCTGTTTGACATTAGCATGTGTTGAATGTGGGCTCCCTGCTTGTCTATCCGTGTCTCAGCGTTCACCTAGGCTCAAAGCCCGAAACTTCCAGAGCCTTGGGTCCTTCACGCCAACTAAACACCATAGTCGGAAATGTCGAAGCTCGGGCCCCAACAAAAAAGTAGTGCCGAGCTTGGCTTCTGTGACATCTTATGATGGTTTCATATGGCGCATATTTGGCACCCTCAGCAGTGAGGGCGGTGGGGGCGGTGAGGGCGGTGTGCTGGGAGCTTTCACAGGAAGATTCCGTTGTTTTGGAAGGATTGGGGTCAATCAGCATTATTTAAGGGCTGACGCCGTGCCGCCGACCCCCAAGAAAAGGGGGCGGCGACGTCTGACGGCACTGGAGGTGCTTCAGGCAAAGAGTGCTTTTTGCCGGTCCCAGAGAATTTTCTTGAGGCTGGCATGTTCCTGGGAAAGATTTGAGGGCAGTGCAGAAGCAACGAAGGGTGCACCGGTTCCACCCATTGGGGGACTGACTGTGCT